>JAHDVE020000374.1:0-136968 GCA_022606495.2 Halesus radiatus
TGGAATAAGTTAGAACTGGGCAGTCGCAGGACACGCGGCTTAACAATTGTTTCGTTGAGTGTTTTTGGAACGAACGTGTGTGTGGGGACATTTTAAATTGCATAAAAAGTAGAATATTATAAAATAGCCTTAGACGACATTATAAATAAGGTTTCTATTAGCATACTTCTTGTAATTGTGTGTGATGATTTACGATCTAACTTTAATAAGCATAGATAAAGACATAGTCGCAAGGATTTTTTTCTCTGGATAAAGTAATTTGCACAATCGAATCGGGAAAACGTGAGATTTTGGGATTTGTCTAAATACTAAAATTTATTAAAAAAATTTTGTATACATACTAAAGTCAAACGGCAAAAAATTAAAATTTTCAAAATGAACGGAATCGTGAGAACTACTTTTCGTCAGGTCCCAACTATAAAAAACTTCATTATTAATCCCTTGGTAAACCGGCCTCTTATCCCGGTGAAGCGTGATTTTACTAGAAGTTTTTGGCACATGTGTGCTGGTACCAAGGCAGGAAATCTGGCGTCACTGTCGATGCTCCACAAAAATTCCACTGCGTGCTCTTGTGGCTGTGGAATTAAACGCATTCACACCAAAGGTAAATTTCAATTTATCCATTAAAAAGTGAGGTTATGTAATTTCCTAAGCCATCCAAATGTTCGTCTCTTTTGTTTTACTTTACCCTTTTCAAATAATATTGCTACTAACTATAAAAATACTCGAACCTGTGCTTTTCTTGATAACATTATGCAATTTTTCGCCAAATTTCATACATCAAAACTAAAGAAATTCTGATTAGAATCGTGCAAGAATAAAAAATCTATTTTACTATACCATTTAAAATCCTAATATATTATATCTTGTTTTCCCTGAAGATAGTGAGGTTTCATCATCCAAAATCCTTCTTCTCCCTGGTAAGATCACCCCCCTTATTCCATTCCTTATTTCCTTATCTACCTACCTGCTAACTTGTGAATACTAATACTTGAATCAAGTTGAATAGTTTTATAAAAATATGATTTCTTGTATATCAACTCAAGGTATGCATACAAAAATTTGTTATACCCAGGCACGTGGAGTCGATCATCGAGTGCGTATATGTGCTGAATGGACACTTTTTATTGGTTTAATTACAACGAGGAACAACTATTTCAGTCTCCGGAGAAACAAAATCACACATTTTAATTCATTTAAAGCCGGGTAAAATGTCAAGTTTTTGTATGGCTTTTAGGTTAGTTTTTTTTAACTTACGAAAAAACCCGAACCATGATCCTAATAACCTATTTTATGTCTAATGAATATATTGTATTATTTATAAAATAGGTTTTAGGTTATTAGTTTGGTTTTTTTTTTAAATAATATAAAAAACTGTATATTTACCCAACATGCATCGATAGCTATAATTGGTACTGTGTTCACAGCGTGTAATTGATGCTGTGTGTACCCATTCCAATATTATATCAATGTAAACTGCGGTGATGCAGTATGTTTTATTTTAAAACAAAATTATATGTTTTGAATTGGCTGCGTAATGCTCGAGAGCACCTTAATCAACTTCCTAATCATTCAACAATTTATAATTTACGAAAGAAAAGTTTTGTTACCATTGTTTTCAATTACATATTTTTTTGTTATTTAGGTGAGAGGGAACTGGTAGAATTCTTGACTGAGGAAATCTTGGCAGAGAAGAAAGCCCAGAAAATCAAATCCATTCCTAGTGAATTTGAGGGATTCAGTGTCAAACTCAATGGAGCTGAAGTCACACTCTCAAAAAAGGCTGGAGATGAAACGTAAGCATTCATTTTAGTACCAATGGGGAACTCCAGTCTAATTTTTTTTAGTTTTTTTCCATCAATAATGACGTACAAACTTAAATACCAGTATATTTCGTTGTTTTTTCTAAAGTTAGTTTTTATAGTTAAAATCATTTTCAAAGTTTCAATTTTTCAAAACCCCTAATCGCTCATGTCTGTCATGAATGTCAAATGTCAAAACATGGATGAGCTTTACCGTACATAATTTTTATATTCTATTCATGGTAAACCATAACTAAACATAAGAAATACAATTATGTACCTTTTTTAAAACTTTAACTCAAAAGAATAAAAATAATATTGAGCATTCATATTATCATAATATTCGTATTGATAATTGGTTTGCTCATGCATACTCTAATCTATTTCACTAATAATTTGTTTTTTGTATTGAACAACAATTATAGAGCTAAGTCACCCAATTTAAGTTTAAATTTCATCAAAACTAAAAAAATTAATACATAAAATACTAAACAAAATGAAAAATAAAAATGTCCATAGTAATCGAAAAACATAATGCGCACGTGACGTTAGATTTTCCAAAAACAATGGCACCAACATAGGTGTTATGATGAGATGATATTTTATTCACTTTTAAGAGAAATGGCCGCGCCGCCTGTTTCATACAAAATTTAATTTTGGATTTGAGGCCTAAATACTCACCTATTTTTTTTCATCAAAAAGTGTAGTAAATATCTAGTACGGATTAGAAGTAATTTATTTATTTTTGTTTTACATTATGAAATATAGGCCATTAAAGGAATTGATTTTTCGTGATTTTAGAAGCACCTTTACAATTATTTGGGGGCTAACTGTGATTTAAAAAAAAGTTTTACCCTGCCAACTTTCAAAATATGATGAAATATAAATACATATTTTTTTAAAATATTAAAATAAGCATTGTGGTGGACTTTCAATTAAATTAAAAATAACCAATTTACGTTGGAACACAAATTTGCGGTAACATGATTTAAAATATCGACCCAAAAAAAAGTATTTTTTTTAAATGTTTTATTTTTATATTTTTATTTACATAATCATATTTACATAGCAAATATGATCATTTTTTTAAAAATACTATATACCCGCAAATAATTTTATACAAGTTGCATCTAAAATTAAGTTTTTTTTTTTTTCATGGCCTGTATTTATTGATAATTTAAAACAATAAATAAAATACTTCTCATCCGTACTAGATATTTACTAAACCTTTAATTTAAAAAAATATACCATTCAGTTTGGATGGGTATTTTGGCCCCAAATCCAAAATTAAGTTACGTATGAAACAGGCAGCGCAGCCGTTCCTCTTAAATATCGATTTATAAAGTCTATGTATAATTATATTTAATTATAGCTATATACACAGAATCGGCGTTTGCTGATCTATATGAATACATATTTTTAAAGCCATTATATTTTTCACCGGAGTTCCTTATTGCTAGCTGTGAAAAGTCACAGGATGCAATTTGAGTTACATTGGTATCAATTTTGAAAAGTCCAAACTCATTTAGAATTCATAAAATTTTTCAGAATCAATATTTCTTTCAATGTCAACCACACGGTTGACTCAGAGCCCTCAGACGTTGATGAGGGAAATACCGACAAGCAAGAGTTCACGGAGATGAGGTCCAAGCCCCAGTTTGAGGTGGATATTGTCCGCGGAAAGTCTACCCTCAGCTTCACCTGCAGCTTCCTCCAAGATGCGGAGCCAGGACAAGATGGTAATGGTTATAGTATGTATACGAAGAGCTAACCCTTCTGCATGCATTCGTACACGCACTTACTAACACACAGATGTTGTAAGATGACTTTGATAATGCTAGTAGAAATTGAAATACTGTACCTCTGTTAATTTTCAGGACCTAACTTTTTCAGGATGAAAGTTTTTGTTATCTCCAAAATTTATTTGTGTAAAAAATCTTTAAACAACTCAGACAGGTTTTCTCAAAGAATATATTACTTTAGCATACAAATAACCTCTTCAGAAGGTTCTACAATTTCTTGACATTCATTTTTATAGTCGCTTTTTATGGTTGTATCTTGGTAAATAAACTGCCCCAATGGCAGCCGATCATTCTGGCTGTTCGCTGGGTAAATCAGGAGAAATTTCTGCAGGACTACTTTCCCATCTCTGACCAAGTCCGATGGTCTGTTAACTAACACGGCCCAGATATTCTGGTCATTTTGCCGACGTTTTTATGTAAATCGGCTTGTATGTGGAACGAATTACCGGCATCTGTCTTTCCTCCCACATTTAATCCGGACATCTTCAAGGTCCGTATGAATAAATCCCTTCCCACAGCCCCCTCCTTAACTCGACTCAACGTTGCTGTGAAAAATAGTCATTTTTTAATCGAATTCTAGACGTATCAACTCTTTTCCACAAAAAAAAACATAAATTGATTTTGAAAGATTGTTATTTTATTTAGTATAGTAAGTTTGAAATTTTGAAAAAGTATAAATATATTTTTATGTAATAAAGTTCTTCTGAGAGTCGTTGTGCAGATTTTAAAATTTTCAAAATTTCAGTTACAAAACACAAATATTTCATATCATCATTATAAATGAATGCATTATCTAGATAGGCAAGGTTTCGGAAATTCAGTTTTACTTTAAATAAAATCATTAATAAAAAATTCCGAGCACGTGTTTTGCTACGAAACTCCTTCAATTTGTCTATTTATTTACGGATGAACTAATCGATATATTTCAGAATTTTTTACACACCTACTTTACTTAGATATTATTAAATAATTAGATTCTTTTCAAATTAAATTAAGTATAGTATTTTTATAAATTTACTAGCTCGCATTCACATATTTTATCGCTAGCCCGACACGTATTTACGCCAGCCAAAATCCCAGTCTGTCTGCGACATTCTGATTAGCAACATTTTTTTACAAATTATTTGGTCAAAAATGGGCAGAAAATGACTAAGTGAGAAATCTTTCACCAGAAAACACAAGTCACAACATCAAAAACATTTTTGGAAGTAATATTTTGTAGAAAAACATTGGTTAGCGATATTTATGTATGTATAGGGTAGTCCGAACAAATCAATGGTATTCAGTCAGCGGCTATTTATTATTAACCAATCTTTATAATAGACTCACATTAATATCCGGCGTTGCCTGAGTTACATTCTTACATTACCTTTTATACACGGTTTCCAGAAACTCGTACAAGCGGGAATGTTGTGACCCTAATTTAATATAAATATTTATCTGCAGTCAGATTTCTCTTTTACTTTCTTTTGTATTAGTAGGTAGGTACGTTAGTACTTTGTTATTTAGAAATAACTTATAAGATTTTTGGATTGCTGCTTGGAGTAGGTTTACGTGCAATACATCACTTCAAATGATTTCAAGTAGGCAGTGATATATTGAGACTTTATGGCGCCATCTTGGATTTTGGATTGGGATAAATATAATTTAGGTATGATCTACCATTTCAAATGATTACGTGTTCAAATTCTGTTGTCTTTTAATGTCAAGTCCTATGATGGATCTATATTATTTGTACAGGGTGTAGAAACGTTTAGATATTGTTTTATTACAAAATGCCAAATAGTTTAATGATGTATTATGTGAAAAATTATAAATAATCGTTTTGTGTAACTCGTTAAGTTGTCAAAATAATAGTCCAGTAATTTGAAACATCTTGCCTTGCATCAGATGGGGTAGTAATGATTTTTATATGATAAAGGCATAATGATAATGACTGGATGTCTGACGGGGTTGAAAAATTAGATTTTTTGTTAGGCCTTCACCATATACAATATACCAAAAAACCACAACTACTCCATTTGATGCAAGCTCGGATGTTTCAAATTACTGGACTATTATTTATTTCATAGATTATTGGAGTGGAATCAATAGATATAATGTTAAAAGCCCCAATCTAAAATCGAAGAGGTGAACATAAAGTGCCAAAATATGGTGTGTCTTCGATAGACGGTGTCCGAAAACTAGTGGTACAAGCGGGAAACTTTGGAATCTAGATCAGATAGAGAACCCAAAAAACATATTTATTAATTTTTAACACTTAGATATACTTTTTTTTTTTCTCTTTCCCCATTTTTCAGCAACTAAAGGGATAAAAAAAAACTTTTGCAGGCGTCTGTCTCTACGCTTCTATTCTTTAACACGTTCATTGCTAACTAAAATTCGTACATATTAATGCCATGCTGAGAACATTTGACTGAAAGGTCGAGCGAACTAAAGGAGTGTTTACATGATCATAATATTGTATAGACATCTTAATTTACTGTTTTTTTTTCAGAAAGAAAACGAGAAAGAGGAATGTGTAATGTTTTATTTATTATGGCGAACTAAAGGAGTATTATCCTAAAATTATCCTAAAAAATTTCAACTTCGGACTCTATTTACTCGTGAACGAAAGCTCAAACCAAAAAAAGTTATACCACAAAATTGACTCCAAATTTTATGTAGATTCACCAGTTTCCTGCTTGTACCATTAGTTTCCGTATACCATGCATGTCGCTTGCCATTTTACTATAAAAATAAATCTTGAATAAATTTGTCATGTTATGTTTATTTTGAATAAGTATTATTTATGCAGAATGCTTTTTTTTATATTATTATCCAATATCCAAAATGGCTGAAATAAACAAAGTGTTAAAATATGGGGTTTTCAATTGCCTGTCAATTTACTTTAATATTATTTTTATTTGTCTAATTTTTTAAAAATAATTTTAAAATTTATTATCATATGTTTTTTAATATAAATATTTATTATCAAATCAAAAAAAAATCTTTTTAGTTTTGCTATTTGTACAATTAACAACAAAAAATTGTATCTTCCTGCTTTTCCAGTTAGAATATAGCTACATATTATTGCAAATTTTGTATGAAATAAATCGTGGTCCATGGCCAAGACCCAAATGACGAATTATTCGGTAAAAATGCTGAAACTGAGAATTCATCAATAATTTCATCAGAATTACACTATAGGATACGTCGGTTCCACGGGACAGGAGCTTACTGTGGTGTCCCCATCTCTCACCGAGCGCGATAACCGTTTTTTAGTGAAATACAAATTCCTGCGGGCTGGTTATACGGACTTAAAGAATGTCACATATGGTTTAACCTTCATTAGAAAATAATATAATTAGCTTACACATGACTATTTTCACTTCACAAACAGTTAAACTGCATTGTTCTCAATAGTGAATTTTTGCACTAGTGTCCTTTTGCTTTTGGGGCGACGATATAATGTAACCGTAATTTTTGGGGTTTAAATTAGTAGTTTAGAAAATGAGTACTAATAGTGTAATGTTTTCTATTTCAGAGGATGTCTTTGGAATTGATGAGATAACCATGTACGAAGGAGAATGGAATGATAAGATTTATGCGGTTGCCGGAGATGTTCTTGATGGGGTAAATAATCAACTTACTTTTATTAATTCACAATAAAATAAATAACAAAGCTATGTTTTGATCTGGCATAAATATCTGAGTTCTAAAACTCACCGATGAAAAAAATGAATTATCCTTTTTGCATGAGGGGGCACGCATAGTGCCACTGCCACCATTGTAGCAAAGACTTGGCTGAAATTGATTTAATTTAAGAGTAATCTTTATTTCTATCGCTTATAGTATTGTAAACTCAATCCTGTAGAAATATTTAGAGTTTTATGGCTGGTCCAGTTGCCTGTAATGCATTATGTAATCTAACATGAATTGTATGGACTGCTCACAATCTCGACATGAATCCTGTTGTTTGAGTTACTCTATTATTGATAAATGCCAACCAATAAACACACAACCCTTTATAAAAGCCATCCAAACCATCACCTTTGTGTTTGCGTTAAAAACTGACAGGGGATGGACAGCTCGATCGTCGTCACGAGCATTACATGTAAAGATCCTAGCGATATCCATTTGATAAATTCACTTTAGATTACATGATAATACATTACGCGTGTCGGGACCCGTCATTAGAAGCGAAGCAAACGGAACCTTTCGATAAGAGAATGATCGGAATCTGAACTATTAACTTCAATTCTAATGAATGTGTGTACTTTCTAGTATCTGTACGACCTGCTGATGAACCTGCTTGAGGAGAAGGGTATCAGCAATGAATTTGCAGAGAAGCTGTCCGACTTCAGCACTGGTTACGAGCACTCGGCTTACATCGGCCTGTTGGAAAGTGTATCAAAGTTCACTGTAGGAAAGGCGTGAATCTCGTAATAATGATCTATTGTTAAAGGATTCCACACTATCGTAGTAAAACTGTAATTTTAAATTAGTCGATTATTTTATGTTAATTTTTTCTATTAATCAAACTGAAGGTGTTAATATAGACTTGTTAAAATGGGTGAGAAAATAAATATGAATGTATGATTTCCAAGTTTTTACGCTTTCTTTTCACTACCCATCTATTACATTAGTACGCTTGAGTCCTATGCGAATCATCGTTAAGTCGCGAATAGTGGAGATAGTAATTTTCATCCATACGCAAAAGTCTGCAATTCAATTCGTACCACAATGGACATAATTTGCCCTTTCTACGTTTGTTCAAAACTACCAGCGCGGGAGGTGAGTAATGTAACAAATTTTTGCTCATATGCAAAAAGTATAAACTTTGGGCACGATGCTGCGCTGAAATTAATGCATCCTTTTTGATGTTGCGCATCAAAACTGAACTGTTTCTCGCGGCGATCACCGAATGCCCGCCTGCCTATAGCTGGTGGTGGTCGCTGAAAATGTTAACATTACCTACACTATAAGTTTTCGTAAAATTTAGAATAAAATGTACACCAAAGATATTAATACCCTTAAAATAACACGTTATTAATGAACAGTTCGTCACCTTGCGATCTATAATATGTACAAAATTGTTCTTGGAATCATAACTTAATGTCTTTCCCTTTTTTTTTTTACATCTAATCCACACAGGAGACCCTGAGGGAAAATAATTTCCCTCAAGGCCTATATCATCTGACGTTTACGTACCGTAAAGCGGGTCTACTTTGCACTACTTCTTACTGTCCAAAAATTCGTTTGCCACATTGTAGATGATTTCAAATACAACAATCTTACTTCTGTATTTTTTTTTGTTCTCAATGAAATAATGAACATGTTTATGTGTATGTGTGTGTAAAAATATTGACACGATTGGAAGTATTCTTTTTCATTTCATGAAAATTGGTGCAAAATAGGCAGAGCTTTTGGGATGTTTTGCACCACAAGTAAAAATACTGTGAAATCGCTTGATTCTCGAATTTTTGTGCAATGAAACACCGTCTGTGGAGTTACAGTGCGCTTAAGGTATGTTAAAATATGTATTCAGCACAAAAAAGCATTTTTTTAAGAAATCTAATCAAATTTTAATATATTTTGTTTTTGTATGAAGGCACCTTTACCTATGTGGCATAAAATCATCTAATGTATCCATATAAAATCCAGTTCTAAAATATAATATAACCCTTTACCAGTTATCTGTGAAGGGGATTTCTTCCCAAAATATCATCCCAGACGTATCCATTGTCATCTTTTTCTGGCCATTTCCAAGATAGATTTAATGCTTGTTATTTGACCAAACATTTTAAAAATTAGCCCAGAAACAATTCATTTTCGTATTTAAACACCACAAACTCATTTTCCGCCCTTTACAATGGCTTAAATTTTGAAACTTTTCTTTGCACTCAACCCTAAAATTACCTATATTGCATCAGATGTGATAAAATACTCCGTAAAAATCTCTCTCAGCATCGCCCTGGTGAATGACCACCGTTCAGAATTGAAACTTTGCTTGAAATGGCCTTTAGCCGTGTTTGGTGACCAGATCTGAATAGCCAGGTATTTTCCCCACCTTTCTCTTCTCTTCTTCTTCCCCTCCCCAATACCTTCAGCCTCACAACATTCCCCAGTTGGGGATGGCATAGTCTCACTGGCTCCAGACGGTTGGGAGCAGTTGGGACTTGTGCGGTATTCATACAAAAAAAAATTGAAATAAACATCAAAATGGTTCATTGAGCTATATTAATATGTAAAAAAAAAATTATATGCCACAACTACTATATCGGACCACTTGTCGTCTATATTGACTGTAAATAGGGGTGGGTCTTCCAGTCGGCGGGCTGCTAAGTATGTAGACTCGGTCCAGAATTATCCAAAGTGTAGAAGAGGCGTTGTGTGCAGGAATTGCAGAGTCAAAGGCGGTTTAGAGATGTTCAGGTGAGAAGATTAGGCGAGTAGAGCGGAGCGGTCGAGTTGTTGCGGGTTCGAGTGATGACTGGGTGAGAGTGCCCGGCGTTTCTCCATTGCGGAGTATTTATAGCACGCGATAGAACCGGGCGCTTTTTTGTGGATGAACGCTCGATCCGCCCCGTGTTATCGAGGTATCCTTTTGTGTTTAATTTACAAATATATAAAATTATGCAAGTAATAGAACTCTCTCGACCGATTACGCTCATTTAACTCCCTTCTTCTCACCATTTTTATTAAGCTTATAATCGGATATACAAGTTTATTTTGACGGTCTCAACCTCGACAGTGTACAGAATAATTCTTACAACTACTTAATGTTAACATTTTTATACCTAATTTATAAATAGCAATGTTGACGAGAGTCCCACCGTTCAGTATATATATGTTTGCTTGTTATGAATATAACGGGACTCTCGTAAACTGAATTTGAATTTATGGGCAACTTGTGTTTTTATCGGGACATTTGCATATCACCTCGTGCATTGGATGGGTTTGACCAATCAAGTTCCGTCCTGTTGATTGGACGGCAGAGAGGGGATACGACGTAATTACAGCGTATTGTGCCCTGCCTCTGTCAGTCTAGCGAGCGACGTGGAAGGGATGGCATGTAAAGTAGCGTCATCTTAGCCATATGATGAGATGTGCCGTTACGTTCGATACAACCACACCATTGCCCAACTTCCCAACTCGAACGTTTGGACGATTGTGTAAAGAGGGGTAGTTTATGCGGTACGAATTAGGCAGGTGATCCCGCCGGATGTGCTGCGCGAAGAATAAAAAATAACTGAACTATGTTTGTAATAACAAAAAATAATCAAATATGTAACTAACCCCCAAATAAATGCTCAAATATACGAGCACATTATGCATATTATGCAAATAATAACCGGATAATTTTTATAGTGCCATTTTTCATGAAAAATCACCTCAAAAGTGAAATGCATGCTGATATATAATCAGGGCTAGTTGTTTATTTTTTTGCACTGCAATCTGGCGCAGACTGTGTGTAAAAATAAAATACGGACCTAAAACAGGTGCAACAGCTATCCGTTATGTTTATTTCCGGTATTATTAGTACCTAATGAGAAATAAATTGTGTCAATAATATAAATTTCTGTAGATTTTCTATGAATATCGGTAGATCGATAGATTTTAGCTGAAATGGCATCGCTAGTTTGAAGTTCGTAGTTGGAACGTTGGGCGATCGTGTAGTTGCCCGATTTATAGTCACTATACGATCGGCCAACGTCGTCGTTGGGACGTTGAGCGATTGTGTGGTCGTAGCAATAAACATTGAGATGGATATATATTGAGTTCACATACTTTTTTTCAATTTTTATCTTTAATACAAAAAACAAGTATGATGGACCTGCCAATATCCAAGATGAAATGACAGTTTAATATAAAAATATAGTACAACCTCCCTAAGGGAGCAAAATTAAAAGTTTTTTTAAATTTGGTGCAAAGTAAACCAACTTTACGATACCTATTGGAGATATTCAATGTATAATGATTAAAACAACATATTGTTTTATTATGTTGTGAAAAGTACACCTCAGCAGGCGCCCAGGTTTTTTTGGGATTTTTGTAGATATTGTATTTTTGTTTTATTTTAATTTTTGATTTCGTTAATTTAAAAAAACAAAAAACTGTGGTATTAAATATATATATTGGAGATTTTCACAGCATGTATCATCGTGATTTATTTTTGGGTTATTATGTAGTGTAGCTCTTCCTCCTTTAGCCAACGTTTCAGACAGCATCACAGTGTCCATTATCAGGGGAGATTTGTAGATTGTGGTAAAGTGAGCCAGGCTAGAGAGGTTGAGGGGTCTTCCGATCCGGCCCACAGCGGAAAATAGTTTCCCTCAGGGCCTGTTATCTTTGGGCATGCTGTATGGAGGGTCTTTTGAAGGAAAGGTAGGAGAGGACGTGCTGGGAAGGAAAAGGGTATGAAAGGTGGGTAGGAATCCTTGGGTTAGTGTGTTCAGGAGTGACATTAATCCATCCTCCCACTGCGGTGCAAGGCGATGTGTTGATAGAATCCGGCTGGAGAGGTTGAAGGGTTTCCCTGTGCCAGCCCTGCCCGCCATGCATTTGGTGGGTATAGACACAACAGCCACCAAGACTCAGAAAATCCTTACTCTATGAACCCAGGAACCCCTGCTAAATCACCAAACATAGAGAACTACTTGCGGTGACCTATGGCAGAGGTGTTGGTTATCCAATGTATTTTCACAAACCTCCTCATCTTCTCAGTGTTATGTTTTTTGTACGTACAGAGGGGCAAACAGCTACTGGCAAAAACAAAACAAACAAAAGCCACCCACAGGGCCTAGCAGCAAAAATCCACAGAGCAGGTTTTTATCTGCTAGTCGAGATAATTAAAATGTTAATTGCAATTCACTATAGCATAGAAAGGCAATCCATTGCTGAGCTGTTTCCAAAATCTCCGATGGGAAAACTTTGGTGTTGAAGGTATGTAATTAAACTTCAATTCAAAGAAAATTACATACAATAAGTAGGTTACTTGTGTGTTTTTATATTGGGATGATTTATTGTTTATTTTTATTCACTTGTAAAATTGTTGACCTCTACACAGGCTTAGGTCCCTAGTAAGGTTAATAATATTGAATTGTAAAATAAATTTTAAAAGAACAGTAAATATATATAGAATTTTAGAGATTTTACAAAGCTCAAATATTATGTTGTTAGCAGGCATCAAGTAACGGCTCAGCAATTTAGAGATTATAAATAAGACGAACTTTAATATCATACATAGATTTATTCAGATATCTTCAAGACAGCGATAAAATACGAGTAAATCAATAAATAATAAAGATAATTCGATATTGGTGATAAAACATTGCACAATAATTATTTAAGTGTTTGCAATGTGAATCTGGCCTATTATATTTGACCGTCTAAAAACTGCAAATAGGTAAATATGTATCAGCTAAAACTGCACAACAGTGCATCAAATATGAGGTGTGAGACGGCAGTGTCTCATTATGTCAATAAATTTATTACAAGTGTGCTGTGAAAGTAAAAATATTTATACAGTAACTGTTACAATAATCCGTTTTATCTGAATGCAAGAAGAATTACATTTTTTTTCTCCATATTCACAAAAAAATCAATATCAAGGAAGACAGTCGAGTCCATCTTCACTTCTATACCCCATTGCTGTGGTAAATTAAAACTATGTTTAACAAACAAAACAGTGATTATCAATTTTGTCCAGACTTGCTCATTTGCCACATTTCTTCAAACTCGTCCCTAAGGCCGGCGTGACGAACATTCCTTTCATTGACTTTGGCAGAACGAGAGGGCTTCTTGTCATAATTAGTTTCATAATCTTTGGAGGATCGTGAAGGTTTTCTTTCTTGTTTAGTTTCAGGGTCTTTTAGGAACTGTGATGGCTTTTCATCTTGTTTAGAATCTTTCTGAATGTCGATCGAGGATTTTGGAGGATTATTTTCAGGTTGCTGACTCTCGTCCCAAGCAAATTCAAAGGGATATTGAGGGGTTTTTCCCACTTCACTTTCGTCCTCAAGCTGAATGACCTGACGCCCTGCTGATCCTTTACAAAGCAGACGCTCTCTTATATCCAGCTCCTCTCCTTCCACTCCTGTAATACTTTCAAATAATTCTTGAGCTGATTTCGCCTCGGTAACTCCTCTCTTTTGGAAGAAGGATGCAATGTTGGTGCAGTCCCTCAGCATGAACTGCAAGCCGCTGGGATGATCTGGCTCCACGGATTGGGATACGTCTATAAACCAGCAGTGTTGGTTGTGCCACAGAATGTTATACTCCGAGAGATCTGCGTGTACGAGCCGTCCTGTATTGTACAGAGTGTCCATGAAGTGAATCACTTGCCTGTACGCCGACCTCCACTCGGAAGGGCTTAGTACAGCTTCCCTTAACTGCGGGGCTGGCCTGTGGTTTTCACCAATAAAAGACATTACAAGTATATGTTTCTTCAGGCAGATGACTTCGGGGCACTTTAGACCCAGTTTTTGAATTCTCATCATGTTATGCATCTCTTTCTCAGCCCACATGTGTATCACTTTCCTGTGATTAAGCTTCGAGAATCGTTGCTTGAATCGGTAATCATCCTTGATGTATTTTTCCCTGGTTTTAAACTCGTTGAGCGTGGTTTTGAAAATCTTGATAGCGCATTCTTTGGGAAGAACCATGGCAGTATAAGCAGGGTCACTATCCGCGTGCACAACAACCGATTCCTTGCCTGTAGCGATTACACCATTGACCTTCTCCAGCATACCATTATTAACAAATTTGTAGAGAAGTAGTCTCGTCGGCTCGTCCACTCCGAGCACAGCAGTAGCGTGACTCTCTTTCCTGTCGAGCATTTTGTTTCTTTTGGATTGTTGAGACCTTGAGTGCGCCTTCAAACTGTTGAACACTTTGTTGGGAAGTTGCATGTCAAAAGATCCAGGGTCACCTGTCTGGAACTCCGGGGGGAACTCCATGACCTTGCTGGCATTCCTCCTTGCTGATATGGTTTTGTCATGTTTGGTGACAACTTCACCATTGTGAAACTTGTATCCGCATGAAGGCATACTAGCATATTCTTTGTCGTTTGATTCGAAGTGATCAAACTCCTCGCGTTCATCAGTTTCTTCTTCGGGCTCCTGAAGAAGCTGATCGGGAAACAACTCGTATTTGTACAGACCGTTTCTCTTCATTTCATTAATTTTGATTTGCTCCGAGTATTCCTGGTCGAACTGAGCCTGCAGCAACATCGCTATGGTAACATCCGAATCGCAGAACTCTGGTACGGCCTCTGGTTCCAACGGTGGAAGTAATTCAGGGGGTATTTCACCAACATTTGATACGCGCCTGTCTGCCACAACCTGGGCGTATAAAATAGTTTTTTTAGGTTCGATAACTAATACTTCTTCCGACATTGTTGCAGATGTTGACGAAAACCTTTTAGATTTTATTATTATTTCGACAAAAATTACAGAGAAACTGACAGCAGAAAATGAAAAGTCAATACAAATCTGCACAAGTCCACTTTTTGTAGTGAAAAAAAGGGAACGCTGAAAGTTGCCTACTCTGCTATTTCACAACATATTGCAATTTTAGAGATGGACTTAGAATCGATATCAATCGAATTGATCATGTTATTATAGAAACTTCAATCGTGGATAATTCAAAATCGCCTCGGATGAAGAGAAATTGGGAGACGCTATCGAAAATAAACAACGGTTACTCCAATGTTTTGGTCATCATACCTACCTACCCTTAAAACGTTTGGGTCTTAATTCCTAATAATTTCCCCCGACTAGATACATAGGCGTTGAATAAATTGCAATTGCAATTGTTGAATGTCTGGCATCGGTCGCTCGAGTCCTTTTGATTTATTACTGTCCTCGGTTGGAATTGCCATTTGTCAACTTAAGCCGACGTTCTAAAATAATAGCTAACTCTCTAAGCTTTATGATGGTTTCCGGTCCGTCAATAATGAAAGATGTTAGCCTATTGTACAAATTATTCCAGGCCTATCGAGTCGGGGGAAATTATAAGGAATTGAGACGCAGATGTTTTAAAGTAGGTAGGTTGATATAGCCTTTTGTAATCACCTAAATATAATGACCGAATTCATCGAAATAATTTAGCTTTAAAATGTGCATTTTAAATAATAGGAATTCCCAGATTAGACCGGCCATACAATGAATTTAGTACAAAGGCTAGCCGAACCTATTGTTAGAAAAATCGTAACTAAAATAATATAATCTTAACTGCTATTTTGGGAAAGTCCGCAATTCCTATGTGATTTTATGGGACGACAATAAACACCTCAAAGGAATTGAGCCGCACGACGGAACAAAGGCCGCTGAACAATGCGGGTTAAAAGATAATACCTATAGGTAGACAGGTAGACAGAAGGACAGTGGGCTCCAGAAGACAGTCGAGTGAAAGCTTCCACCGAGGAAGCACGAGTCGAGTGCAGTCTTCCACCGAGGAAGCACGAGTCGTTGCAAGAGTCCGCCCAGGACGGAGAGTCGGTTGCAGTAGTCCACCCAGGACACACAGCCAAGTGAAACCTTCCGCCCAGGAAGGTTCCTATTCTCGCTCCTTGGAGAGGCCGCCCAGGTCCTCTGACGACGAGGGAATTTTACACTTCCATCCCAGAAGGAAGTAACTGATCTTCGCCCTTCGGAGATCAACATCGGAGACCGCCCATGCCTCTGATTATCGCCGCGTTGCACCTACTCCCGATCCGGAGGTACACGAATACGTAGTGCGAACGCGAGGACTCTACATACTACGCAGCCACTGGACCCTGGACAGCCATCACCAAAAAGGGAAGTGCCTCTGACTCTAATGATAATTCCTCCCACAATGTCAGCCAGTGAACCTCTAATTTTAACTACAAAGACTTTAACAGTAGAATTAAGTAATTACCTAAGCCAGTGAACCTCTAATTTTAAGTACAAAGACTTCAACAGTAGAATTAAGTAATTGCGTATCTAGTTTTATTAAATTTATTATGTCTAATTAAGTTTTACTCTAGTTTTAAGACTAACCCCACGACTATCAAAATAAATTACTTGTAACTACCTAAGATCGCTTTTCTATTCCTCCCTTTTTGCGTTATTCCTAGAATAATACCAACTGCCCGACGCACCGTCATATCAAGGTCTGTGAATTCGACCATGTGTATTGTACTTGATATGACGGTGCGTCGGGCAGTAGGTATTATTCTAGGAATAACGCAAAAAGGGAGGAACAGAAATGCAATCTTAGGTAGTTACAAGTAATTTATTTTGATAGTCGTGGGGTTAGTCTTAAAACTAGAGTAAAACTTAATTAGACATAATAAATTTAATAAAACTAGATACCGAATTACTTAATTCTACTGTTAAAGTCTTTGTACTTAAAATTAGAGGTTCACTGGTTTAGGTAATTACTTAATTCTACTGTTAAAGTCTTTGTAGTTGAAATTAGAGGTTCACTGGCTGACATTGTGGGAGGAATTATGATTAGAGTCAGGCACTTCCCTTTTTGGTGATGGATGTCCAGGGTCCAGTGGCTGCGGTGCATGTAGAGTCCTCGCGTTCGCACTACGTATTCGTGTACCTCCGGATCGGGAGTAGGTGCAACGCGGCGATAATCAGAGGCCTGGGCGGTCTCCGATGTTGATCTCCGAAGGGCGAAGATCAGTTACTTCCTTCTGGGATGGAAGCGCAGAATTCGTAGAGCGTAGAGGACCTGGGCGGCCTCTCCAAGGAGCGAGAATAGGAACCTTCCTGGGCGGAAGGTTTCACTTGGCTGTGTGTCCTGGGCGGACTACTGTAACCGACTCTCCGTCCTGGGCGGACTCTTGCTTCCTCGGTGGAAGACTGCACCTCACTCGTGCTTCCTCGGTGGAAGCTTTCACTCGACTGTCCGTCCTGGGCGGACTCTGGCAATCGACTGTTTCCTAGAGCCCACTGTCCTTCCGTCTCCTGTCTACCTGTAGGTATTATCTTTTATTGACGTCCCATAAAATAACAGAGGAATTGCGGAATTTCCCAAAATAGCAGTTAAGATTATATTATTTTAGTTACGATTTTTCCTAACAATAGGTTCGGCTAGCCTTTGTACTAAATTTATTTTATGGCCGGTCTAATGTGGGAATTCCTATTATTTAAAATGCACATTTTAAATCTAAATATTTCGGTGAATTCGGTCAATTATTTTAGGTGATTACAAAAGGCTATATCATACTAATGGGTATATCATCTTCAGAATTCGAAAAACGAAAGATACGGGAAGATTTTTCACAAAGTTAATTCGATTTATTGAACACTCGACCATGCATAAAAATTATGTACAAAATTATAAAAATATATCATGTTGTTTTCCAACATCAAAAATATTTTCGATATACCAGAAATCAGACAACGCAAGTCTATGGTTTTATGTGTCGAGTTTCGGCATATTTTTAGTTTTTCATGGTTGGTAAAACGACTGTCAAAATTAGCAGCAGCCAGCGGAGGGCGAGTGTCGGATAATATTCTTCATATTTGTATTTAATACGGATTGGCATTTCTTTTAATTAAATGTTAACTCAATTTTAGTTAGAGATAATATGAAATACCTTTATTTGCTTCTATAATACAATGTCTTCAAATAACGATGGTAAATAAAACATATTTTTTGTAGTTTTTGTAAATTTGTGTATCTTTTAAATTAATCTTTTGCATTATGAAATTGCGTTGTTATTTATTTACGAGCAGCTTTTTCAAATATTATTTGCGTATTGTTTTAAAATTGAAAAATACAATTTAATTTATTAATATATTTAACTATAATGAAATCAGATTTTAGGTTGGTTATTCATATAAATAAAAAATCAATATTGTGCGTGCATATTTTTTTTATAAGATAAATAATTACTAGCCGTCAATGTGTATTGTGTAAGATATTTAAAAAATGTATGACTGTTGTATTTACATATTTGCACATACAGGGTGTTCTGGGCTAAAGTGCAGTAACTTCGGGAGGTGATTCTACATGATGGTAGAAGTAAATAAGATAAATAAGTTTTTCCGAAATTCTCCTGTTTTTCCCACACATTTCCCTTTTCCATAGAAGATTTTTTTTTCTCCATACAAACAATTCAACTTTTTAACCTGAAAACTAAATTTAAATGTTGAAATTTCGAAAAAATTTATTTATGCTATCATGTGAATTATCTCCCGAAGTTACTTCGCTTTACCCCTGACACCTTGTATATGCACAATGCAAATTTGAGCCTTTTTGGTCAATATTTAAGCCTCTTTTAGTAAAAAAAAAAACTCCACAGATTTCCATAGTACACTAAGGGTGCCTACAAACGAGCAATTTCTTGCCGGAAAGGTATTACCGTCAAGATTTCCGTATTGTCGGGCAAGATTATCATGTATATTATTGTCGGAGTATTGCCGGTTAGTTAGCTTGGCTACCAATATTACGACAATATTGCCGGGTAGAATCTATTTCCTTCTCGCTCTGTTACATATGTACGTCTCTGTTTGCCACCTAGCCGCTACCAAAACCATCACAATTTCGATTGCGATTAATATTAATAAATATTTTCACGATTTTGTATCCAACAGGTTTGGAGGAGTTATTACAGGAAATCGTGCTTTTGTATTGTGAATTAATCTTATGCATTTGGACTATACTTTTGCGACTCTCTAGGCAATACGGACAACATCTTGCCCGGCAAGACAATTGTTCGGCAATAGGGGCTGATTGGCAATTTATTCTGCTCGTTTGCGGGCACCTTAAATTCTCCTTCCCCTATGGAAATCAAAGCTTATTCAATTAAATATTTGACATTTTCCTGCTTTTATTGTAGGTATATTTCAGGCATACTTTTATTGTAGGTATATTTCAGGCATACCTTTATTGTAGGTATATTTCAGGCATACTTTTATTGTAGGTATATTTCAGGCATACTTTTATTGTAGGTATATTTCAGGCATACTTTTATTGTAGGTATATTTCAGGCATACCTTTATTGTAGGTATATTTCAGGCATACTTTTATTGTAGGTATATTTCAGGCATACTTTTATTGTAGGTATATTTCAGGCATACTTTTATTGTAGGTATATTTCAGGCATACGTTTATTGTAGGTATATTTCAGGCATACTTTTATTGTAGGTATATTTCAGGCATACTTTTATGGTAGGTATATTTTATCTACTTAAAACTTACAGTATTTTAAAAATTATGTTTCATTTAATTGAAACGCAATGTAATTATCTCACCTTTTTTTTTTGAAGGGGGTTCTTTTATCCCTGCATCTCAGCGTCCGGATGGAACCTGGAGGAAACCTCGCAGGGTGAGGGATGGCTATGTTCCTCAGGAGGAAGTCCCCCTCTATGAAAGTAAAGGCAGGCAGTTATCTGCCAAGATAAACAACAATTGCCCCGTGGGGTTGCCGCCGGAAATAATCGCTGAAGCCAAAGCCAAGAGGGAGGCTAAGGAAAAGTCACAAAAGAATTCCAACACACCGGGGCTAGTCCACAAACCTGATGAGAAGAAAAAGAAAAAAAAGAGTGGTAATTATTTTTAAACACATTGAAAAGAATTTGTACAATATTTATATCATCGCTTCAGCGGCAAAACCATGTATCAGAATATTTGTAATTTTTCGGCAGGAGAACAAAATATAAAAAAATTTATTTAAATTTTTAAAATTTTTATAAAAGAGAGACAAATATTCCCTGGTTACGAATAACCTTACAATATTTGAAAATCTCTAACTACCATCACAGTAAGCGGAAGATGTTGCTTGTGTCGTGATGGAGGACGGAAGAGGCAGCCGAGGAATTAAACTCACAACGCCTTGTTGAGACTCAAACGCGATGCCAACTCAACCACTGACCGATCATTAACTGTCATTAATAACCCTATATATAATACAAATAGATTAGAGCACACTTAAAACACTCGTCTCAATTTTAATGAAGGATTAATGGCTCGTAAGCATACAGACAAATATGGACAAAGAACGTTAGATTACATGATTCCCAGGTGTTTAAATATATTACCTGCTGAAATTAAAAATTGTATTTAAATAAAACAGTTAATAAATATATTGAAGACTTTTCTAGTTGAAAGAAAATATTTGTAATAGATAATTAGGAAATATTATTTTATGTACGATTTATTGTTGTTATTTATGTTTTTTTTTAATTATATATACCTATATCTATTAGTAAAAATATTATTGAGTAAGATTATTGCAAAATATTTATGTTTTAAAGATTTTAGTTTGTTATGCTTTTATTTACATAAGAAGCAATCACTTTGTGGTTTGACATTGTATTAAGTAAATAAAACACGTTGTAATAAACCATGAATATATTTTATTTTCACCAACCAGTTTCGCTTAACTCAAGTTTCATCAGGGTAAATATAATAACTATATTCTAATACAGAGTTATCGATTATATGTAGGTTATGTATTAGAATTTATTTATTATATTTACCCTGATGTAGCTTGAGTTAAGCGAAACCGGTTGGTGAAAATAAATATATTCGTGGTACAACGTTATAACAACGTGTTCGTGGGTTATAACAACGTGTTTTATTTACTTAATGTTATGTTTTTATTTTATATAGATCTTAACTGTAAATTTAATTTAATATAAGGTTTTGAATGACAAGCACCCATTAGTCAAACTACTAAAAAGTAGTTTATCGGGACGTTTTTTGTTTATTATATTTTGTAAGAAAAAATAAAAAACCTCTTTTTTTAACCATTACAAATTTAAGATAAGACACAATGAAATTGTTTTTTTTTTAACTTTTTGTAATGTTCGCCCACTTCCTGAAAAATGACAAATATTCTAAAGCGTGATTTTGCCGTGGAAATGACGAGATTGAATCTTATTTTATTGATTGCTATATTTACAACTTATTTTATTGATTGCTATATTTACAACTTATTTTTAGATTGTCACAACCAGTTGGATATAGTAAAACTCTCTTATAAACGGTTTTTCAAAGAAACAAAAAAAAATCTTCTAAAACGGAAAAACCTTAAAAGTGGGCTGGAAATTAGGTCATTTTATGATTTTAGGTTTCATGGGACCGAAAAAATCAAACTGTTGGTTTTACTGTAATGCATGAGACAATGCGTGTGTGTGATTGAAGCATGGAGTGTATGCCTAGACAGAGTTGTGTGGCGATCCATCCTCTCTGCTTACCTCTGTTGCGAACGGTGTGATGGCTAGTTAATTAGTATAGTTGATCTATTGGTTTTAAGGGTGTGAAACTATTCTGTTTTCAGGTATTTTCATTCTTTTACCAAACTCTTAAGCAATCACTTTATCAGTGAATCAATTCATTCGATAATAGGAAACACTGCATTTAAATTTTTAGTCGTAGGATGGGTAGGTTTTATAGCCAGACCACAAAGCAAAAGAAGGTGTCCAGACGCACGTCTCTTGCCATGCGTAGAAAGGGCGTGATTTATTAGTAGTTCGCTGACGTTTGTTGGTGACTTTCCACGCCGCACCCGCACTATAATTTGTTTTTATCTTTTCCAACAGTTGCCGATGAGATATCGGAATCCTTTGCCAGAGCCTCTGTGAGCTCCTCAAATAGTGTTAAGAAAACTCTCCAAGCCCACGTGCCTGCCGATCCTGCCAAGAGATTAAAGAATCTCAAGAAGAAACTCCGAGAGATCGAAGTCCTCGAAATTAAGCTTAATAATGGTGAAATAGAAAATCCCGAAAAGGACCAATTGGAGAAAGTTAAGAATAAACACCAAGTCGTCGATGAAATCACTAAGCTTGAAGAGCTGGTCATAGAAAACTGAATGTTGACTTATACTTTAGTCAATTTGTTGAACATATTGATAATAAAATACTAATACTTTAGTCAAATTGTTGAACATATTGATAATAAAATACTTATACTTTAGTCAATTTGTTGAACATATTGATAATAAAATACTAATACTTTAGTCAAATTGTTGAACATATTGATAATAAAATACTTATACTTTAGTCAATTTGTTGAACATATTGATAATAAAATACTTATACTTTAGTCAAATTGTTGAACATATTTTTATCAGGTTTCCCTGAAGATAATGTACATCACTGATTATAAAATGCTATTGAAACTCTTCTAGCCTTACTAGCCTTGGATATTATAGAAAATCAAAGAGACTATTCTGTTCCCCAGGATATTTACTGTACAAAATCGAATTAAGTGCAAACATTCATTGTAATTTGTCATTAATCATGCCATGTTTGTTCATTTTATTTTCAAAATGGATAACATGACTAGTGCTTAGAAACTCACTTTCGTTAGTTTGAAAGTCGTTGATGTGGAGAGATGGTTATAAATATAAATGAAATTTTAATTATAACATCTGTGAAATTAAATTTTTTCATTAATTTGAGAATTGATTTTATTTTCATAATAAAAAGTATCTACACCGAAAGATAAAGAATATCTGCAATCTGCATGCATAGAAATTTCAATAACTTTTTGTACAGTAATTCTGTTAAAATAAATAATTAACTTATCCAAACTACCTACATTTAGCATGAATATGTGAAAAAACATAACAGCCTAATGTTTTAAACCAAATTAAATTTAAGTGCAATGCTTTTTTATATTGAGTGTAATATTTGTGTAATTTTGTTGTATAGATTATTTACAGAAATAGAAGTGATTTTAACCATTGAAATAAAGTTTAAAAATCAGTTGGTAGTTTTTATTACTTTTCTATGGATTGAAATATTTATACATTAGAAGATGGTTGATACCTGAAATGGCTTGTCATTGTGGTTCCACTTACCGGAGACCGATGTGGAACCGGTTTTGTAACCCTGGACGACAAAGGGCATGCTTTAAGATATATCATGGCACTAACTTTTATATTTAATTTAGCTATTAGTACCTCCACTTTTCCAGAATTATGGAAAATTTCAAAAATATGTCCTATTTTTAAAAATGGTTCCAAAAAGTCAATCGAGAATTATAGACCTGTTGCCATACTTTCAGCTCCTGCTAAACTATTTGAAAAACTAATCCATAAATTCATTGTACCTCAAATAGACGCATATATTATCCCCGAACAGCATGGTTTCAGAAAAGGAAGATCAACGGAAACCAATCTGATGGTTTTCACTGACTATGTTGCTAGGTCCCTAGATAGTGGATACCAAGTAGACTGTTCGTATAATGATTTCTCCAAAGCCTTTGATACCGTGAATCACGATATCTTACTAACAAAACTTGCCCTAATGGGTTTCTCCCTACGTATGCTAAAGTTTTTTGGAAGTTATCTCAAAAACCGGAAGCAATTTGTCACACACGGAATTTTTCAATCCGCTGATTTTCTTGTTTTTTCTGGGGTGCCCCAAGGGTCAATCCTAGGGCCTCTTCTCTTCTCTATTTTCATTAATGACATTGCAAAAGTCATCCGTTTTTCTCGCTTTCTCCTTTTCGCTGACGATCTCAAATTATTTCTACTAATTAGAAATATTTTAGATTGCCTACATCTTCAAGCTGACATTGATAACATCTCTGAATGGAGCCTACGAAATCAGCTTTATTTCAATATCTCAAAATGCGTAGTCCTGTCTTTCACCAGAGCATTTAGTCTCACCTACCACAGATATACTATGCTCAGTCATAATCTCAAACGTGTTTCTACTATAAAGGATCTTGGAATCGTGTATGAAAGTAAACTTACGTTTCGTGTTCATATCGAAGGGGTATGTCAATCTGCATTAAAAATGTTAGGATTTGTCATTCGGACCGTGAGGGTTTTTCGATATACTCGTACTCTTAGAATATTATACTTCTCTTTAGTCCGTAGTAGGCTGGAGAGTGGGTCGGCTATTTGGAATCCTCACGAGACGGGGTGCTCCCTCATGTTAGAGAGGGTTCAGAAAAAGTTTTTGAGATTTCTTTACATGAGGGAGTACGGACTCTATCCGTGGCTTTATCCAACTAACTTTCTTCTGGGAATGCTTGGATTTCACTCCCTGCAGCTCAGAAGAGAGGGGTATGCCGCTACCCACTTTTTTAGACTATTGCGAGGCTCCATAGAGAATTCAGCTATTTTGGAACGCATAAGTCTTTATGTTCCTGATGACTATCTAAGACAGCGTCGTCATAGATTATTCTATCTTCCTACCTATAGAACCAACCTGCCAATGGTTCTCCCGGGGGGGAGGAGTATATTGCTCCTGAACAAAATCTCACAGGATATCGACATATTTTGCGTCAGTGAGGAAAGATTCAAAAGGGAAATTCTATTGATTCTTGAAAGAATCTCTTCTCATTGACGCGATCTTCACCACTGCCTGAATTTATTTAAATATCTCTGAATTTATTTATTTTTTTATTTTTAGTATATTTCTTCATTGTTTTACATATATTAAATAAATACCTGTAATTTCTCTTACGTATTAAATATAACATGTTTGTAATTGTATTAGAAATTAAATAAAAACATTATTATTACATTATTATTATTATTATTAAATATTAATTGCAAGTCCAACGGTCTTTAGCCTTATAGAAGCTAGGCATATGTACCATACAATGATTTTATATAAACAAATCAGAACAAAGGACTTGATATGCGTCATTGTAGAAATGCGTGAAAATACTATTGAACATCTGTGATGTGTTTATCTTTTTGGATTAATAAACAATCATTCTTAAGTGGTTTCAAGGTTTGTCAGCTAGAGTTATTGTGATTACCTTTCATGTGGCATATTTTTATTATTGAGTTTGTGTTTATTACGCCTTATGCATTTATTTATGGGTTGAAGGTTCAGAGGAAGAAGCTGGCCGCTTGTAGTGGAACATCCCCTTTCTTGAAATGACTTCCACTCTCGTGCCATGTGCATTCCTTTAGCTGTATTCTTGGAAATGAAGTTGTTAGTAATATAATGTTGAATATCCATCACAGCCGTGGATTCCTCTGGCTGGAGGATTCTGAGGCAGGAGGATGTCTGCGATTTATCTACAGGCAGTATTGTGAGGGTGGACTCCGAGCCACCCTGGAGAGTTGCAACTAGTGCATCCAATATTGCAATGAGCTCCAGGAACATAATTCATTAGCAGGCCGATAGCCGATGGACAATACATCGATAGTCGTATGAATCAAAAGTTAAGTTTGATACAGGCTTAGTCTTAGAAGCCAGAGTAAAGTTAGCCTCTCAGAAGCTCGGTGTATTGTACAGGGCCCGCAGATACTTTAATAGTACACAACTGCTCACCCTGCACAAATCGCAAGTACGCCCCACTGTAGAATTTGGCAGCCACCTCTGGTCGGGAGCCCCAAAATATCTGAAAAAAAAACCCTTCACTCTGTAGAAATGGGCAGTCCGTTTGATAGATTCGCCTATCATAACAAATGGACTGCAATCTTTGGAGCACAGACGTCAGGTGGGAATGTTGTTCATGTTCTATCATCATTGATCCTTTCGGCACCGGTGCATAGTCGGGAAACACGCCAAACGTGCCCAACATCTGCACACGGTTAACATTTGTCAGATGAGAATGGGTCGCTTCTACGACTCATTCTTATGTTCAACAGCTCGGCTGTGGAATGATCTGCCGGCTTCTGTGTTTCCTCCATCCTACAACATGGGTCTCTTTAAGACCCAAGTTCCACTCGTTCCTATCCTCTAAAAGACCCTCCACACAGCATCCCCAAAGATGATATAGGCCTCGAGGGAAATTATTTCCCTCAGGGTCTCCTGCGTGGAGTTACTGTAAAAAAAAAGTGAGGTTAATAATTGAAACATAAAACAATAAATTTCATTTGAAGAAATTTTTTTAAATGAAAAATTAGTAATAAAAAAAAAAAAAAACAGTCACAGCTCAATTGAGCCGTCGTACGGTTTACCAGAAGTCGTAAGCTCACGGCTCATGAAAATGAGTAGGTACAAATGAATGGCTCATTCATGAACGACTCATCGCTACTACATGATGTGCCTCAGTGTAGTGGCCGCTGTACTTACAATGATTTTGGTAATAATAATAATAATAATCAGATGATTTTTATAGCACCGTTTTTGTGAAAAATCACCTCAAGGGCGCTGTACAAATCTTACTTCCTATTCTTACATTATTCCTATATTACATCTATTACATTTTTTTTTTTTGGACAGGCTATTATTACACATTTATAGACCATATAAAGAGATGCAGTTAAATTATCAAAACTAAATACGGCTTGATCTTAGCTTTCATACACGTTAAATTGAGAAAAAAAAAAAAAAAGCTAACTGTATTTATTCCTTACGATATATTGCAAAACGCTAATACAAATGATAGGAGTTATGTGAAGTTGGGCGGCGGGTGAGGACGGGGGCCGGGGGAACTGATCCATATCCATCTGCGATGGATGGCTTCATTCAATCAACCATTAAAGAAACTGGCGTAGGTTCAAAGCCGTGGTTCAGTCGACAATGCTCCGAAGCAGTTCGACGAAAAACGCGGCTTACCGAGCCTACAACACATCTCGAACGTCAGAAAACAGATCAGCATATAACAAATTGGCAAAGGACAGTAAGAGAATCATCAATAGGTCAAAATTTGAGCACGACCTACAGATCAGTAAAAAGCTAGCTGCCTGCCCGCATGGCCGCAGGGCGTTCTGGTCGCTAGCGGGCTCCATAGGTCGCAATTTCTGCAAATCCAGTCTGCCGCCTCTTACCAGACCTGACGGTTCACTAGCAAACGCTGCTACCGAAAAGGCCAACCTTTTAGGGAAAATGTTTGCAGAAAACTCGGCCCTCGACGACCGGGGTGCCATCCCGCCGTCGGTTCCTCACTGCGGCTTCTATATGAAAAAGCTGAGGATACGGCATCGGGATGTACTCCTTGTCTTACGGGGGCTCGATGTTAATAAAGCTAGTGGGCCTGACGGAATACCTGCCCTGGTATTGCAGAGGTGTGCTGCAGAAATCGCTCAGTTTTAACAAAGCTCTTTAAAATGTCCCTGAAATGTGGCTCTGTGCCCTCTGGTTGGAAAAAAGCGGTCATTCATCCTATACCTAAGAAAGGTGACCGCTCCAACCCGGCCAACTACCGCCCCATAGCGATCACATCAGTTCTGTCCAAGGTGATGGAACGTGTGATCAACGACAAACTGCTTACATACCTCGAGAAGAACAAAATCATTAACGACCGCCAGTACGGATTCCGGCGGAACCGCTCGTGCGGTGATCTTCTCGCGTATGTGACGCATGTTTGGGGGCGGTGCCTGGAACGTTATGGTGAGATTCAAACGGTCTCACTGGACATTTCTAAGGCCTTTGACCGGGTTTGGCACCGAGGACTTGTCAACAAACTGCCTTCTTACGGACTTCCCGTTTCCTTGTGTACGTGGATTGCCGACTTTTTGAGGAGAGATCGATTCAGACGGTTGCTGATGGTTTCATCTCTTCCTCGCATTCAATAAATGCTGGCGTCCCACAAGGATCGGTTCTGTCTCCGACATTGTTTTTTTGCACATCAATGACCTCTTGACATGTGCACCAATCCATTGTTACGCGGATGACAGTACAGTCCATGATTGCTTTTTGTTTGACAAGCCCCCAAAGGGCACACAAACTCCAACGGCTCGGAGGGCTTTGAAACAGAGAATGGACGGTTACCTTGAGAGGGTCTCCTCTTGGGGTAAGAATAACCTCGTCGAATTTAATGTTTCAAAGACCAATCATGTCTGATTACGTCTAAAAGGGATCGAAATGACAATCTAGTCTCCTTTAATGGAAGCAATCTTCCCAACAAGCCCTCCATTGATATGCTTGGTGTAACCTTAAGTGACCAGCTCAGGTATGGGGGCTCCATCGAAACCCGAGTAAAGTTAGCCTCTCAGAAGCTGGGCGTATTGTACAGAGCCCGCAGATACTTTTAATAGTACACAACTGCTGACCCTGTACAAATCGCAAGTGCGCCCCATTGTAGAATTTGGCAGCCACCTCTGGTCGGGAGTCCCAAAATATCTGAAAAAACCCTTGACTCTGTGCAGAAACGGGCGGTCCGTTTGATAGATTCGCCTATCTTAACAAATGGGTTAATCTTTGGAGCACAGACGTCAGGTGGGAATGCTGTCCTTGTTCTACCGGTATTTTAATGGAAGATGCTCCGAGGAACTAGCGTCATTGATCCCTTCGGCACCGGTGCATAGTCGGGAAACACGCCAAACGCGCGCCCAACATTTGCACACGGTTGACATTTGTCACATGAGAACGGGTCGCTTCTACGACTCGTTCTTGTGTTCAACAACTCGGCTGTGGAATGATCTGCCGGCCTCTGTGTTTCCTCCATCCTATAACATGGGTCTCTTCAAGACCCAAGTTCACTCCTTCCTATCCTCTAAAAGATCCTCCACACAGCATCCCCAAAGATGATATAGGCCTTGAGGGAAATTATTTCCTCCTTGGTCTCCTGTGGAGTTACTGTAAAAAAAAAAAAAAATATCCATATATGAGTCTATGTTTGCGTTCCAAGGTTTAGTACGGCATGAATTTATTAATACACACAGCTGTTGAGGTATCTTCTTGTTTAATAGGGTCTTTTCTTCATGAGTTAACCAAGGATATACAGGAAGGGACAGGAATATGCAGAAATGAAGTGAAAATTTAGAATTGTTTGGCATTTATTTTTAATTTCCATTACGTGGAATCACAACGATAAGATAAATTTAAAGTAATATATATGCAAGCAACGTCAAGTAATTTTTGAAGACACTATTTATACCTAATAATTATTCATCATACAATAATAAATATGCAATCTTTTATAATAATTTTAGGAAAAAGGAAAACAGGTATTTTAATAAATTTTTTTATACATCCATCGGAGAAATTATACAATTACCTTAATTAAAAATAATTACACACTGACCTAAACATAAACAATTCTGTAATTTGGTTGATAATAAATAATATTCAAGTAATTATTAGTTTTTGTGCTTACATCAATTAAAAAAATAAATCATTGCTATCAATAATAATTTTATGAGATAATACGAGGTTGGATTTGATATAATTTTATGAGATAAAACGAGGTCGGATTTGATATAATTTTATGAGATAATACGAGGTCGGATTTGATATAATTTTTAATGCTTCATGAGAAATGTAAAATATTGACTTATTTTAGGATTAATTAAAGTCAAGCAGATATAGCAATTAGTTTAATACGTTTGTAATTTTGTGTCAATTCACAAGAAAAAGGTTTCTCATTGAACTTAAAATTACTGTTATTCTGTTTTCACCAACATAAATTGATACAGGCAAAGAAATTAATTTGTCTGTTAAATGTCACAAATAATATGTCAATATGTATTTAGATTAATTATTGAGACATTAATCAGACTCACAGAGAGACAAGAATTGTTTCACAATGCCTACTGACTGAGTCTTTACGACTTTTGTACCTACAGAACTATCCACATATATATTATGCAAGTGTGTAATTAATAATTCACAGGAAGGGGGGGGGGGACTAACAGAGTTAAAAAAAAACTGAGTCAAAGAAACAAACTACTCATATTCAGTGGAGTGCATACCATAAAGGCTGAAAAGCTGTGCATACCGAGAAAAAAATGGTAATTAGGAAACTGCCACCAATTTCTGATCAAAATGTGTTTTCTATACAATACAGTGAATTTTTTGTTGTTGTCACAATCAATCTAGAATGGGTTATTGTTTCTATTTGACAAATTTATACTTTTAGTTGCAATCTGAATTAAGGCAAAACACTTGATTTCCTCAATCTAGTTTTTTGAGGGATACATAGCACAAAGCCGCGCAACCCCATACTGCTTGCGCTAAAAGTTGTCAAATAGTAAGACGGGGTTGTTAGTAATTTTTGGGCAGTTATAAAGTGTTCATTTTTAACACAAGGACATGCTATCCCTCCACTGTAAGTTTTACCCTTTTCATATATTGACAGTTTGTTTAGTTTCCGCTAGGCTAAGCAAAAAGTGAAAAATGCTTTTTTGGGGTGCCGCTATCTGTCGAGGAAAAAATGAATGAACAAATCTTTGACGGTGGAAAATTATTACCTTCTATCTCTAATCAACATTTATGAAAGTATTAACTATTCCTTTTTCTATCGTTGCGTCAAATGATTGTGTTTTTCTGAGTATTTCCCACTTCTACCATTAGTATTAACTCCTGTTTGTAATTTAAAATTTTGATCTTATTGAGACACTAATTGAATAAAAAAAATCTGTCAAAAACTCCACACAGGTTACTCGGTCATAGTGCGATGCACGCCATTGCTCATATTACATGAAACCAAAATAAGACCAGTGGTTACTGTTATGAATGTGTGACTGAAGTTTTGTATGAGAGAGACGGCATGAAAGCGAGACAACTGTAGCTATATAAAGAGTTTGCATGGTTGTCCGGTGGCTCTTCATTATCACCTGTCATTAGAGACAATACATTGTGTTAATAAATCTATTGACAATACAGATATGCATATCATATTAAAACCTTAATTTTAACAGCAGTGGCGTGCATTGATCTATGACCAAAGGTAGGCTGTGTGTAGTTTTTCAGGTTCGGGTATGAATTGTGTGTTGAATATTTGAAAATGGCCTTATTATTAATCTTACTAAAAAGTGTCAATTTATCATATAGAAAAGAATTATCAATGTACATGTAATAGAACGATTGTGACATAAAAAATATTCAGAAATTTATGAAAAAATACATTTTGATTTCTTAGAGTAGGCACAGCTTTTAAGCCTTTCTGGACTGCACACCGCTGGTAAACGACCACTCCACAGAAGTTAAAGACAGTACAGTTACTTACAGCTGTGAGATTACGTCTAACTCAAAGTGAAGGATATAATTGCCAGTGTTTGCGCAAGACACTATATTACATGAACTGATTATGAACTTAATAGAGCATGAAATTATTGTATGCAGGTTGTGGCGGGTTGGTTGGCCATGTTGAAATAATGACAGATGACAAGACATTAAAGGTCACGAGGTTGTGTGGGCACCCTGGTGGAAACATCAGGGAATTGGAGCAAGACGGAAAGTCCAGGGAACTGGAAAAGGACTGTTTAGGGACAGGAGAGCACTTATGGAATAAGTCACATAAATTCCTACACAACCGGTATTTCATAAAAGAATAGTCAAAATACACATACCTATATTAAATGGGTATTTCACTACCTCTGGGTAAAATCTTGAGTAACTTTGGGATTAACATGGCGGTAAACTGGCTATCGTGTCACCACTGGCAAGTAGTTCTCAATTATTTAACCGTAGGATTGAGTACCGAGTAGTTTAAATAGGCATTTACTTGATGGGTAGTGTTAATCAGCGGTGGTAAAACAGCAGGTATTGCACAACCTCCGAGCAAACTTTCGATAAGCGCTACTCGTCTAGTAAGGTATTTCTTCTGTATCACCACCGCTGAGTAAAACTACTCGTCAAATAAATGTCTGTTTTATAGCAATATGTTAATCCTATTATTAATGTTACTTAACAGTTTACTCAGAGGTGGTGAAGTCCCTCCATAATATTATACGTTACTCGACAGTTTACTCACAGGTGGTGAAACATCCTCATAATTAATTTAGTAATTTTCAAAATTTACCTAATTTTTTACATAGTTTGTAAGAAATAATAATTATTGTTGAAATTAGGACTAGTCGACAACTTGTCCGAATAATATTAATTTTAAATTGATAATTTTGCTTCAAATTTATTTCACAATACATACATATACAATTCAGGCCAATACAATAATAATAATTATATCCTATTAATCTTTTGTTTTTATCTGATTGTCTTTCTATTCCCATCTGCTTTTCTTTCCCCCTTTTCTCTTCCTCTCCGGAGGGGGTGGACCTGGGGGGGGTTGGGAGGGGCGGGAGTTTGGAGGTGGGAGTGGGACGGCGAAACAGCTGTCATCATCGGCAGCCTTGGCGGGTTCCGTCTCCGTGTTTTCGCCCTGTGTCTTGTGCCAGGAATGATCCTCCGCTGCTGTGAACTGAAGACAAATTTTAATATGTATTGATGACATAATAAACACTACGAATAAACTAATAAACACTAAGAATGATGCATGATGATGATGATGAGCGAAGAATTAGAAAAACTGGAGACATTTGAGAGATGTCCAAAGCTGGATGTCAGAAGGATTATGAGAAAAAATAATACTTATTAAGTCCTTAATTCATTAAGTGATGGGTAATGTTCCTGACAAACTTCCGTGGTCGAGCGGTTAAGATTCTCGACTACGAGTTCAGAGGTCGCGGGTTCGATCCCGGCGCCCGCAAATAAATTAAATTAAAACATATTATTTCAGATTTAATTTGTAATAAGAACGTCACAACAGCAGTTGTGTTGTGAACTTTTGATGTCGATAAAGTTGGAATTCCGTGGTTTATATTTGTAAAATCGTCACACAAATCTTCATATTTTAATTATGCTAGAGACATTTATAAAATTTTTAAAACAACACTTTCTTGTAAACATTTAAAATATCCGGCCGATCTCTCTGATTCGGGAGCCGCGCAATTGATCCACCGAGTTCTTACCAAGTGGTCTGCCGTTGTTTACGTGAATACGTAACTCTCGTTTATTTATATTAAAAAGTTGTTTATTTTATTCAAAACGCTTTATTGTTCCACATTTTGTATAAAGTAGTACATGAAGTGTTACATCAATAATATGTTGGCTACGGTTTATATTTTCCTATCTATTCAAGTGTAGGTGAAATAGATAATCGGCACAGCGTCCACACTCGCTCAAAGCGTAACGAGCCGTTTACGCTTGCGGAAGATGGCGGCTTTAAATGCGAATTTGTTTATACTGAGATCTTTGTTCGTCTTTTATTGTCATAAATAAACATATTTGGAATTCTTTTCATAAGGAATAATAATTTTTGTTTATAAATTGTCAGATCAAATCATGTAGAGGGATTATTTTTAACACTCGGCTTACGGCTATATCATGTAGAAATATCAATGAAATATTACTGCATACAGGAGCATCTAGCCACATTTAAATAGTTAACATAAAAAAAAGTATTTTATTCACTTTCATGTCTTCCACGTATCTTCTTTCGTTCACATATTCAGATTTCGAATCATAATATGTTCAGATAACAGGTTATACAACTGAAAATACGCAGAGAATTCGACCGGTCGGTAGGTAAGTGGAGAAATGGGTTGGGTTCTCATCCAGGCATAGCGGGTTCAATTCCTGTGCTAGTTAAGTCATCCGTCATTGCATAAGCAACATTTCCCACTTATAATGATGGCAGTAGGAGTCTTTCAAATACTGTCAGGTTATTCGTAACCCAAATGTTTTTTCTTATCAAATGATGTATTTACCTGTCCATACTGCATCTTAAAGGCGGCCTTCATGGCGGACAGCCTATCGGTAGCCGGGCCCCCCTTCTTGCTGTCTACATAGGCCAGAGCGGCTCCGTCGTCGTCCTCACAGGCGGGGGCGGGGACCCTCAGGCCGGGGCGCTCCTTGAAGCCGAGCCCCGCTCCGCTGATGTTCAGGTTCTTGCCCTTGCCCGACTTGAAGCGGGACTTGCGGAACCAGCCGTTTTGCATAGCGATCTCCAGCAGGCTCTGTGGGACCTCCTGGAATTTTATGCATTTTAATGATAAGTACATATCAATAATACAAATTTAGAACAAGTTTAATAATACATACACATAATTATATATTAATATTTAGTAGAATAAGTTTAACTTAAAACACGGGGGACTTCTTCAAAGCTAGAGTTAAGTTGTGCTCTCAGAAATTGGGTTTACTGTACAGGGCCTGCAGATGCTTTAATAGTACACAACTGCTGACCATGTACAAATCACAAGTGCGCCCCACTGTTGAATTTGGCAGCCACCTATGGTCTGGAGTCTCAAAATACCTGAAAAAAATCTGTGAAGAAACCGGCGGTCCGTTTGATAAATTTCACTATCTTAACAAACGGATTGCATTCTTTGGAGCACAGATGTAAGGAATACTGTCCTTGTTCTAATGGTATTTAAATCGAAGATGCTCAGAGAAAACCAACGTCATTAATTCCTTCAGCACTGGTGCACAGTAAGGAAATACACCAAATGCGTGCCCAACACTTGTAGACGGTTAATATTTGTCACATGATAAAACGTAGCTTCCACAACTTGTTCTTGCGTTCAACAATTCGACTGTGGAATAATTGGGCGGCCTCTGTGTTCTGACCTTTCTACAACATGGGTCTTTCAAGACCCAGGTTCACTCTCTCTTCCTCAAAAAGACCCTCAACACAGCATCACCAAGGATGACACAGGCCCAGAGGGAAACTATTTCCCTTAGGGCCTCCTGTGCGGAGATAATATTAAAGAAAGAGTATAAAACAATATCATCCCATTAGTTTCCATCATAGAGACAAAAACATATGTAAGTACAAATGTATAACTAAAATCTCCTACAAAGTTGTCCACAAATCTACGAATTTGATGTGGCCGACGTCTTCGACCGCATCGCCCTTTACTACAGCATTATCTGACCTGACTAGCCCCCTCCAGGTTCCTGACGAGGTGTCCAGCAAAGTCCTTGTCCTTGTCGCCAAGCAGCAGTGTGATGGCATCCCCCCGCACGCCGGCGCGCCCTGTTCTCCCCACCCGGTGCGTGTGCGTGTCGATGTCTCGAGCCACGTCATAGTTGATCACCGTGCGTATGTGGGGGAAGTCAAGACCGCGAGCTGGAGACCAAAAATAATAACATGTTGTAAACGTCTTAACCTATGGTCCAGATTTTGAGAGCTCTATTGTAATCTCTCTTTCTTTTACATGAAAAAAGAGGAACAAGTTTTAACCCATAGGTTCCCAAACTTTTTTTGCTCATGGACTCCTTTGCCGTTATTTTAATGTTCCATGGATCCCCCCCCCAGCCTGTCTGTTCAAAACTTTTGTACAATACTGAAGTGGTATTCTGAGTAACCGGTCGCTTACCCAAAGATTAGCTAGCCACCCCCTTCCCCAGAAAATTAAAAATTCAAACATATTCATACCGATTAACCTTCCGAACCGGTTCCAAAAGTAACTGTAAAAAGAAGCAGTTAAATTTTGGTCTCTGGTAATTGGAACCGCAATGACAGTCTATTTCAGGTATCAACCATCTCTATTTCTGTCGCGAGAACGAGACTCGAGATGTTAAGTTTTTATACATCTACGGTTGCTTGCCACGTCCATCACGGGTGCTGAGCTGACAGCGTTACGATCGAATGATTGAATCATTTTTGAAAAGTAATTTGATCGATTGTGATTGACCCAGGACTATTCCGTACATTTATCCTATAGAAACTTAAAAATAAATGTTAACGGGAGGAGGGACGTTGGAGAGTTATTATTTATTAATTCAAAATAATGATAATGTTATTGTGTAATACGATAAATATGGTGTTTTTAAAGAGAAAAATATTTATTATGTTTTTTTTTAATTTACATGGGCTTAGCATTTATCAAAATACAATCAGAAATATTACACATTTCTGACCGTTCTATGCATGTTTTACAAAAACATTTAAAAAGTTGAATATCCTTAAAAAAATGCTGTGAAGGTTTCTCTGTAACTTGTCGATTTGATGAATTAAAAAAAAAGAACAGTGTGTAGTTTAATTTTTTCATGAACATTACGTAACTTTTTAAGGTTTTTTTTTTAGTAATGCGGATTAAAAATCTTTGGTTATGTTTATTTACAAAAACGTAACGATAAAGGATTAAACATACTTTTCTCCACTTTAAAAATCATATTCGTATTTTAAATATTTTGTAAAACTTTCAATGGGACGGTCAGAAAAAGTAATATTTCTGGTTATTTTTTGATAAATGCTCTAAGCCTATGTAAATTTATAAAATATTTTTCTATTAAAAAACATTATGTTTATCGTATTGCGTAATAATACTATCATTATTTTGAATTAATAAATAAAAACTCTCCGACGTCCCTCTCGCCCTTAACGTATGTTTGCAAGGTGTATTGAGAAATACGAATAGCGAAATTTATGAAAATGAAAAATTGATATAATACTAATTCTCACCCGCCACATCCGTTGCAACTAATATTTTGGATTCCTGCTTCTTAAATGCTGTGATGACTTTGTTCCTTTCAGATTGGTCCATATCTCCGTGAAGCAACAAGGCATTGTATTCCTGTACCGTCAGATTCCCTGCAACTTGTTCAGCATCCACCTATATTTAAGATGTGGATTAATTTTACATTTATGTATGTGTACTACGAGAATGTTTCATAATGCAAGAAATTTAATAAACAAACCTTCTTTGTGACGAATATTAATACACTCCCGGCAGATGTGTATTCCACTAATGATTTCAAAAGCCAGTTCCATTTTTGCTGTTGGTTTTTGAATATTCTGAAAATAAACAAACAAATATTATGTAGGTACATTAGGAACACTTTTGGAACATTTAGCTAAGCTCGGATTTTCTTTAGCTTTTGAAATTTAGATCCTTTTGAGCTTTAAGTTCAGAGATTTTTCAATTTAAAGAGATATTAAGCTTTGACGATTTAGAACTTAAGGAGTCCTAAACCCTGAGATATTTAAGTGAATGTTATAGGGCAAAAGGAATTCCAAAACTGTTAAAAAGTCTTCATTTTTGTCGCTAGCTGGTGCTAATTTATGTGAATTTACCAAATTACGAAAATTTTACTTCCACAAAAGCAAAACAACCAACAAGTAAAAAAGCATAGATTGTTTACAAAATCTACTATTTTGGTAGAGTATTTAGTTTGACATTTTTATAAATGTTTCATCATTTACTAGACATTGTAAAATCACATTAGATTTGTGGAGCAAAATGGAACGATCGCTTAGGAATAAACATTTCTGAGAGCGGTCGTTTTACACGTTGTCTGGATACTCGTCGTACAAGCGGAAACTGGTGAATCTACCTCCATCAGTCAGTTTTGTGATATTTGAGCTTTCGTTTTCAAGTAAATTGAGTCCGAAGTTGGACTTTTTTTTGTCAAATTCAAAATGTCTTTTGAAATGCGTCGAAGCGTAGACCCGCCTCCAATAGTTTCTTTACCGTAAAGTTGCGGAGTTTTTTGTTGTTGTTGTATAAATGCTCAAATTAAAAAAAAAAACTTCATTTGGGTTCTTCGTCAGCTGCAGATTACATTTGTATGCTGTACCACCAGTTTTCGGAGACCGTGTATTGATTTGATTTCCAAATATTACGATTGTAAACTCTAGTAAAACTTTCATCATTGTAGAAAATAATATTAACATAACCTAAATGAAACATGAAAAAAAACAACAGAAAATAAAAAGATTTCAGTCGCATCTGGGACTCGAACCCAGGACCTCTGCCTATCCGGGGCAACCGCTTAACCAATTTAGCTAATGAGAAAAAATAAAACAGTAAAACATTCATTTTTTAAATCTTTTTCTGTTTGCTTTCATATTATTATACAAGGAGGAATTGCTCATTACTCAAAATGTATTTTTGTCTGTCCCATACACCACGTAGGTAGGTACACTTAATTGGCTTAATTTGAAAATGCAAAGATTAAAACAAAAAACTGATTTAAGTTTGTTTACTCCGAGTGTTTTGGTTTGATTACCAAACACCACGTACCTACCATTCATACTTTGACTTTATATCACTCTTCAAAAGTGTAAAATACGAATAATAAATAAATAAAAACTGTGAAAGCATTTTTTCCATTTCTTGTTTCCCAAACGTCACGTACCTACACTTAATTTGAAAAGATAGATGAAAAAACATTCACAAAATTTCAGTAAATACTAATAAGTACCTAATACGGGCACAGCGCACAAGCAAGGAATTTATTATACATATAAACATGCACGTTGACGGCCTCCATGGTCGAGGGGTAAGGCTCACGACTACGAATCCGAAGGTCGCGGGTTCAAATCCGGGCGTGTGTAAGAAAATTTTATTTAATTAATTTGGGCTGTTTCACAATTAATTAATTAAAAAATATTATATGGTATATTTGCACACGTTCCAGAGTGGAAGATACTCTCAGTATCGCCCTGGTGAAAGACCACCATTCAGAATTGAAACGTTGCTTGAAATGGCTTTTAGCCGTGTTTAGTGACCAGATCAGATTAGCCAGGTATTTCCCCACCTTCCTCTTCCCCTTCTCCGTCCCCCCCCCAATACCTCCAGCCCCACAACATTCCCCAATTGGGGATGCCATAGTCCCACTGGCTCCAGACAGTTAGGAGCAGTTGGGACTCTTGTGCGGTATTCATATAAAAAAAAAATAATAATGCACAGAAAGCACCCGCGTTATCAAAAAAAACGTTTGCTCGGAACAGTTGACAGATCAACAGAATTACGCACTCGCAACCATCGTTCTCATGCATTGGAATTAATATGACTGACAAGAGGTACGTAAAAGTGAACAATTTTACACGTGAAGAGAGAATTTGTTATACTTTCTGCCTTTTTAGCTTTTTGAGATGATTGAAATGTTTCAAGTGAGTCGGCATTCTTCTTTTTGACCCATTTCTCAAACATTTTGGTGACATTTTTCGACAATATACTCGATAAAACACAGGGCGTAGACCATTGCTTCCACTACCGAGGGCATCTCACTCGGAATGCCAAAAAGCGATAAAATGTGTTAAAATTTAGTGACATGTTGTAGTTCGGAGCTGTTTAAGCTTTTATTTTTTGTAACTTATTGAGTGCTTACCTCGGAAATATTAAAGCTTTTAGCTTGGAACTTCAACAAATTATAGCTTATTGAGGTTCAAGCTATGTGCTATTCGAGCTATTACCATTTAGAGCTTAATAATTTTTTTTTACACTAACTCCACACAGGGGACCCTGAGGGAAATAATTTCCCTCAAGGCCTATATTATCTTTGGAGATGCTGTGTGGAGGGTCTTTTAGAGGATAGGAAGGAGTGAACTTGGGTCTTGAAGAGACCCATGTTATAGGATGGATTAAACACAGAAGCTGGCAGATGATTCCACAGCCGAGCTGTTGAACACAAGAACGAATCGTAGAAGCGATCCGTTCTCATGTGACAAATGTCAACCGTGTGCAAATGTTGGGCGTGCGTTTGGCGTGTTTTCCGACTATGCACCGGTGCCGAAGAAATCAATGACGCTAGTTACTCGGAGCATCTTCCATTAAAATACCGGTAGAACAAGGATAGCATTCCCACCTGACGTCTGTGCTCCAAAGATTGCAACCTGTTTGTTAAGATAGGCGAATCTATCAAACGGACCGCCCGTTTCTGCACAGAGTCAAGGGTTTTTTTCAGATATTTTGGGACTCCCGACCAGAGGTGGCTGCCAAATTTTACAGTGGGGCGATATTATATTATATATTCACTTGCGATTTGTACAGGGTCAGCAGTAGTGTACTATTAAAGTATCTGCGGGCTCTGTACAATACGCCCAGCTTATAAGAGGCTAACTTTACTTGGGCTTCGATGGAGCCCCCATACCTGAGCTGGTCAATTAAGGTTACACCAAGCATATCAATGGAGGGCTTGTTGGGAAGATTGCTTCCATTAAAGGAGACTAGATTGTCATTTTGATCCCTTTTAGACGTAATTGGGTCTTTGAAACATTAAATTCGACGAGGTTATTCTTACCCCAAGAGACCCTCTCGAGGTAACCGTCCGTTCTCTGCTTCAAAGCCCTCCGAGCCGTTGGAGTTTGTGTGCCCTTTGGGGGCTTGTCAAACATAAAGCAATCATGGACTGTACTGTCATCCGCGTAACAATGGATTGGTGCACATGTCAAGAGGTCATTGATGTGCAACAAAAACAGTGTCGGAGACAGAACCGATCCTTGTGGGATGCCAGCATTTATTGAATGTGAGGAAGAGATGAAACTATCAGCAACCGTCTGAATCGATCTCTCCCTCAAAAAGTCGGCAATCCACGTACACAAGGAAACGGGAAGACCGTAAGAAGGCAGTTTGTTGACAAGTCCTCGGTGCCAAACCCGGTCAAAGGCCTTAGAAATGTCCAGTGAGACCGTTTGAATCTCACCATAACGTTCCAGGCACCGCCCCCAAACATGCGTCACATACGCGAGAACATCACCGCACGAGCGGTTGCGCCGGAATCCGTACTGGCGGTCGTTAATGATAACCCCAGGTATGTGAGCAGTTTGTCGTTGATCACACGTTCCATCACCTTGGACGGAACTGATGTGATCGCTATGGGGCGGTAGTTGGCCGGGTTGGAGCGGTCACCTTTCTTAGGTATAGGATGAATGATCGCTTTTTTCCAACCAGAGGACACAGAGCCACATTTCAGGGACATTTTAAAGAGCTTTGTCAAAAATGGAGCAATTTCTGCAGCACACCTCTGCAATACCAGGGCAGGTATTCCGTCAGGCCCACTAGCTTTATTAACATCGAGCCCCCGTAAGGCAAGGAGTACATCCTGATGCCGTATCCTCAGCTTTTTCATATAGAAGCCGCAGTGAGGAACCGACGACGGGATGGCACCCCGATCATCGAGGGCCGAGTTTTCCGCAAACATTTTCCCTAAAAGGTTGGCCTTTTCGGTAGCAGTGTTTGCTAGTGAACCATCGAGTCCGGTAAGAGGCGACAGACTGGATTTGCAGAAATTGCGACCTATGGAGCCCGCTAGTGATCTGTAGGTCGCTCAAATTTTGACCTATTGATGATTCTCTTACTTTCCTTTGCCAATTTGTTAATGAGTTTTAACCTCAGAGTTATTTGTATTTAATAATTAGGAGCTTATTGAGCATTAAGTTCCTAATTATTTTTCTTAGCTTTTTTAATATAAGTTCGAGGCTATTTGTGTTTTAATATAAGTTCGAGGCTATTTGTGCTTTTTTAATATAAGTTCGAGGCTATTTGTGCTTTTTTAATATAAGTTAGAGGCTATTTGCGCTTTTTTTTTAATATAAGTTCAAGGCTATTTGTGCTTTTTTAATATAAGTTCGAAGCTATTTGTGCTTTTAAAATTTAGAGCTTATTGATCTTTACTTACAGAGCTATTAGAGCTTTAAGTTGAGAGCAATTTAAGCTTTAGAGTTTATTGATCTATAAGTTCCGTGCTATTTGTGCTTTCTGAGTTTTAATCTCGCAGATATTTGTGCTTTTTGATTTTTAATCTCGGAGCTATTAGAGATTTAGCTACATATTGAGTTTTAAGCTCTGAGCTATTTCAGTTTTACGATTAAAAGCATATTAAGCTTTAAGCTTCGAGCTATTTGAATTTTTCAGAATTGGAGCTTTGAGCTATAATGATATTCAATCATCTAAATGATGATTACAAGGCTCAATAGTTTATAATATGACATTCATTCGGCCAATGAAGTTATGCATTAGCCTTTACAATGCAATGCCGATGGATCACATACGTAACAGCCGCAGTCGCAGCCGTGTATGTCAGTCTAATAAGGGGAGGGAGGGAGTTATTACCTGACGGTCTGTGTGACATCAGCGCTAGCCTCTCCTGCATCACCTTGCTGCACCCGAACGGGGTCCCTGAGGGCGTCGCGTGTTAAGCGTTCCACCCTGCGCGGAAACGTGGCTGAGAATAGGAGGGTCTGACGGTCGGGGCGCACGTGATTGCATATGGAACGCACTTGACTCTCTGGAATTAAGAATAATTAATGGTTAACATTTTAAATAGAACTTACCACCCGTCATTATCATAGTGCTTTTAAAGTATTGAATACTGTAAGTCTAGGCTTGAACTTTAGGGCGTGTATTGTAATTTCCTCGAGCTGACTTAGGCTATGTTGCATCTGCTGGGGTTTTATTAAAAAAACTTATTTTATGTGAATACTGCACAGGAGTCCCAACTGCTCCCGACTCAGGAGTCAGTGGAAGTATGGCATATGTACTATACCCAAATGGGGTATGTTGTGAGGCTGAAAGGGGTGGGGAAGAGAAGGAGATGGGGTAGAGGAAGGCTGGAAAGTACCTGGCTATTCAGATCTGGTCACCAAATATTGCTATATATATATATGGCAATGTTTCGATTTTGAATGGTGGTCTATCACCAAGGTGATACTGAGAGTATCTATCACACTGGAATGTTTCGCAAATGTACTACATACATATTATTTCATATCAATTAAAGGTGAAATAACACAAAAATGAAATAAAATTTATTGCGCATGAACCCGCGATCTCTGGACCGTAGTCGAGGATCTTAACTGCACAACCAGTTAAGTTTAGATTTATATTTGTGAAAAACATAATTTTTGGAACTACATTTTTACATTTGAAAGGAAGCATTGGATAACCTTTCCGGGAGTAAGTTTTATAATGCTTACCGTGCTCTGAGGAGTGAGTTTTTTTTACAAAAACAAATTTTTTTTTTTTTTACTAAATGTATGATTTATGATAAAATGAATGGCCAAAAAATTTAAAAAAAAATCGTACTCACCATTTATAGCTTTTATCACAAAAATCCGGTTTTATTTTTCAGGGTTCACAAACCATTGGCACATGAATAATTTTTTCCAACCAGGCTCCATTACTTCCTCCATAGTGTTGACCCACTTTTTAATTTTTGAAGATGCGGATAAATTTTCAAGATTTCGCGTAAATGTTCGTATCGGAAACAATTGTATTAATAACATATTTATTAAAAAACAGTTGAAAAAGTTGCCTTTCAAGGTATTCGTCCTCCAAATTAATGCGGGTTTTTATTCCGGACTGGAAATCATCGAAGCTACGCATTGTTGGGATGAAATTTGTTTCATCCTATACCCTCGCTTCTTCCCATCTCCCTTTAGAACCTGGTTGGAATTCTACTATAACCGGTCCCTCACCATCAGAAGAGGAATCATGGGAGAATATTGATCGGTCATTGATGGTTTCAATATTTTCGTCTTCATCATCAAAATATTGTCGATTTCATCATCTCTTAAATCCATTTTAATGGTATGCTTTCGATCACAAAAATCACAAAATAAAATTCTCACTAACAAACAAAAAACAAGAACAAAAATGAAAAAAAAAAGTGTTTGTTTTGCAATGCAAAAGATTTCAAAAACCACAAAATAGTAACTTTTATATTGATTTACACGGTTCTGTCACAAGAAAGGTTAGAAGTTTGAAAACTACGAAAATAATAGGCAAAGCACAATAAAGAAACTGGCTAAGAATACATTATCATTTTAAAAACACAGCATACATACAATGCAAACTCTAAAGCACAAATAAACGAACAAATTATTAAAAAACATCGAAACACATGCGCGCCGAAATCGACAGTTTAACATTTCTGCATTGTTGGCGTGACGTCATCCAAAATAAAGAACAGTCAATATCACGGTCGATAATGAAGTTGTATGATTAAAAACGATGAAAAGTTACAGGAATAAGTTTATTGATGGCAATACAATGAATATTTACAGGAAAGAAGCGGCAAATTAAATTAAGAAGAATGTATGACGCGAATGTGAGTGGAAGAAGAAGCCGGGGACGCCCGAGGAAGACATGGCACGATCAAGTGAATCAAATACTTGAGTCGGGCCATGTCAGAAGTCGGAATAATAGAAGAGAATGTATGAGACGATGTATGAATGTGAATGAAGCAAGAAGTGTATGCCAAGATCGAGTTGTTTGGCGGTCCGTCCTCTCTGCCTACCCCTACGGAAACTGCGTGATAGTTAGTTAGTTAGTTTAGAAGCGCCAAATTTCAGTATGTGATGCTGGACGCGAATGGATGTCCATACTTCTTTGGCGAAAGCGCGTGTGGACGTTCATTACCATCCATACTCCCGGAAATGTTAAGCTTAAACATTCTAAACTGTTTAAATAAATAAATGTTAATGATAAAACCAATAAAAAAAAAAAAATGTTTAGGTCAAAACAAAATTCGGCTGATTCCCGGCTGAAATAACACAGTCTAAGCTGCAATTTTGATAATTTAGTTTTTTAACCACTTAAGGCCGGATCCTGCACCCGTGTGGGAATCTTAAACATTGGTGTTATACCGGCGCCCGCACTGGGTGGAGATTGTGATGACCTTGGAATGCAGTATAAGCACTTGTCTGTTTATTGACTATTCTTCACAATGGGAATTAAAACAGCAAGAAAGCCACCATACTCTAATAATCTGCTGATCTGGAATAGTGTTGAACCCGACTTATCTCTTAAGAAGTGACATCTATCGGAACTATTTGTAAATCCATTTATGCTTTTCAGCTCAAACTATCATGCTGACTTTATAAAGGGGGTTCCAACTATTGGATGTTTTGTTTAGAATAATGAGGTGATCTAGGAGGACCTTGAACCTCCTCACACTGAGTCATGCTTGCAAGGTTGATCATGCCTTGTAAAATGATAATTTATTATAAGTGGATTAACCTACCGAATCCCATGTTGAACATTCGGTCGGCCTCGTCAATGACCAGATAGGTGACCCGCTGGAGGTTGGTGGCCTTGATCTTGACCATGTCGATCATTCGACCAGGCGTGGCCACCACGATCTCAGCGCCTGCCTCCAGCGCCTTGGACTGTTCCCACTTGGAGCCGCCCCCGTAGCAGCAAACCACCTGGATATTGTATACCTTGCCGAACCTCTTGGCCTCCATGTAGATCTGACAAATAATGGTTTTGTGTAATTAATTATTATAAACTGCTAAAAAATGTGTAATAAAACTCTGCAACCCTAACATAAATAAATTTTGTTAGCAATTTCTATGTTCTCATTTATATTCGCTAAATACCTCATAATGAATATCTTAATATTACCTAATTATTTTGGTTAAGATTCGGTGATTTGCAAGAAACCAGTAATTATTGGTAACAGTACCTGTTGAGCCAATTCCCTGGTGGGTGCCAAGATGAGTCCAATAGGACCATCTCCTTCCACCAGCTCCTTCTGATCCATTATGTGAACAAGGAGCGGCAGCAAGTAGGCTGCTGTCTTTCCTGAACCAGTCCGGGCAATACCTGCAAATTAATAATACACCGAGCAGATAAGATACTGCATGGGTATGAGAGTTTCGCTGAATTTGTAAATCAATTACACACTGATTTGATGTGAAAAAATGTGATTAGTGTTATAAAATGGAAAATAATTTGTCCTAATGAGAGGCAGGTAGTCCACAATGGAGTGCTGATATCAACCCGGTATGGCAGTGAGGCATAGAACTGGCAGAGGAAGGATGAAAGCAGACTGAATGCAGTAGAAACGAGATCTCTGAGGGGTATGTGTGGTAAAACTACGTAAGACCGTGTAGAGACAAATATAGAGGTCTGGATAGAATGCAAGGCCAGAATCATATTGTCGGTACTATTCAAGGTAGCCTAACTAGCACTATACTCCACAAGGCAGTCATGGCATTGAAATTATTCTTGTTGGAGTAAGCTTAATAAATAAGATTAAGAAAGGGAAGCTTAGATGGTTTTGATATTTAGAACAGATGAACGAAGAAAGCAGTGTAAGGAGAATACACAATGTGAAAGTGATTGGTAGAAGAAATCGGGGATGCCCGCGAAAGACATGTTACTATAAAGTGAATCAAATAATTGAGTCGGGTCATGACAAGAGTCAGAATGAAGTTAGATAGATTGAATAAAAGAACTACAAATAATTACCGACTAAGTCCCGTCCGGAAAGGGCGCAAGGAATCCCGGCAGATTGGATAGGGGTGGGCTGGGAGTATTCCGCTCTTCGGATGCTCTTCATCAAGTTCTCGTCAAACCCAAAGTGCATGAAACTGGCCACAGGCTGCGGGGGTTGGGCACCAGTTAACTAAAATAAATACAAAGTGGTAACAATTGAGCAAATTTTCTTTATGATTTTATGTACCGATTGCACAAAAAGGTCATTATTTGAATACTGCTGATAAAATACGGATTGCAAACGATATGCAATGTGACTAATACATTGAAATCTAAACTTATTGTACAAAAACCAACCTGATTGAGGGGTGAAAGTAAAAAGATTTTTTTTTAAATTTCCCAAATCTGTTTTTACATGAAACAGTTATCGAGTAATTGCTCAAACAGTATGCATTAAACATTAGAGGGCTTTACACATACACTTCGGAGACAGTGTTCCACGGGCCACTCCAGACCCTGCCCAGAAAAGTCTCACAAACTGGACTGCGCTGCAAACCGTAACAAACCTTACTTTAGAAACATTACTTCTTTTTGCGCTTCCTGGAGCGCCGCTACAATGGTTATACAAAATGTGATTAATATCAGAAAAAAGCGTAGTATATCTGCAGCGTATGTCTTTATCTTTTTTTTTTGTAACACGAAACAGAAAAAAAAATCATTTCTTCTAAATACATATATGAAACTATTCTGGGGAAATTACATGATACAAGCATATAATTTTTATAAATAACACATTATCTGGTAAGACGGTACCATTTACAAAAGCATCATTTTGCCAAAAACTTGTTATTAAGTATGAAATTACACTTAGCTGGAGCACAGTGCAGCAAACACGGATTATGTTCTGGATTTAAAAAGGGTTAATAAAGATCATATATTTAAAAAAAATAATTATGAAAGTCGGTTACCTTAATTCCTAACGCTTTTTTCAGATCTTCATTTTGATCTTTGGAGAGTGCCTGGATATCCACGTGAGGCGTATAGAAGTTTCGTTCGAAGGGCGGATAGACTATTTCGGTATGGTCAATGGGGGGCAGGGGGTCAATGAATTTCTTCTTGGCCGGCGCTATGGGATTGCCGTCCTCGTCGTACTCTATTTCGCAGTCAGAGCCATCCTCATTCCCGGTGAGGGGATTTTCTTCCATATACCTGGGACATAAAATTATTGAAATAACAAGGCGCTACATCCCATGCATGTACTTACTACTCAGTACTATGCGCAGATACCTCTCTGCGGAGGGGGGCTAGGATAAAGTAGGGCGGGAATCGCCAGACTGCTTTAGAGGAGCACACCAGCCTGAAGGAAAGTAGTGACGATGAAGAAAGAGGTCCAATAAGAGCGTATTCAATCCTTGAAGGCCGGCAACTGGCGAATAAACTTGGAAATCACTTTATGACAAATGATCACACCGTGGAACGAGCTCTACAATTTCAACATGATTTGACCGCTTGCATGGCTCATTACCAAAAGTCATACAAGGAACTCACAAAATAACAGTCACAGCGATCGAAAACAGAATTTTTGTTTAAACCCAGTAAACTCGATAAATTGGAAAGAAATATTACACAGGCTCTGGATATCTCAAGTGATGAAAGCAATCATATTAAACGTGCGTAAATGGGTTCGTCTATTGTCTGATAGTGAATAAACTTTGTTATGATTTTTTTAAAGTAATTACATAATTTTTTTAAATAAGAGATACAATAAACAATAACGAATTTTATTTATTGATATCCTGAATTGATTTTTACACAAGGAAACCTATCCACCCTTATTTTGTATTTTAGTATAATTTTCTAACAGGGTTTTTTATGCGGTATTGCGTGAAACATATCCACCGTGTAAAAAGAGATTCCAATGTATTTTCTTATATTCCTGCACCATCAGACTTTATATAGTGCTGGATTATAGAGATTTTATAGGAGATATGCATAGATAAATTATTAATAAATTTATGATAAAAAAAACTCTCAAAGGGTAGAGCGATTTGACAATAAGGAACTCCAGTCCATTTTTTTATTTTATCTATAATGACATTCTAACTTAAATACCAGTATATTTAATTTCTTTTCTAACGTTAGTTTTCATAGTTAAAATAATTTTCAAAGTTTTAATTTTCCAAAGCCCACCAAAACGCTCCAAATCTATGGCCGGTCGGTTATGATCAGTTTTGAGGTTAGAATGTCAAATGTCAAAACAAGAATGAGTTTTACCATACATCATTTTATATACTATTCATAGTAAACCATAATTAAATGCAAGTAATAAAATTATGTACCTTTTTAGAAACTTTAACTCAAAGAATAATAATAGTATTGAGTATTAATATTATCATAATATTCGTAATGATAATTGGTTTGCTCATGAATACGCTAATTTATTTCAATAATAATAGTTTTGATATTGAACAACAATTATAGAGCTTAAAGTCACCCAAATTAAGTTTAAATATCATCAAAACTAAAAAAAATACATATTTAAAATACGAAACAAAAGTGAAAAATAAAAATGTAAAACAGAATGCACATGTGATATCAGATGTTCCAAATGCAATGGTACCAACATAACAAGGTGTTTTGATGAGATGATTAATTATTCACTTTTAAATAACAATTTATAAATTCTACATATAATTATGTATATATAATAAAAGTAAAATATTCATATCGGCGTTTTCTGATCTATATGGATACATATTTTTAAAGTCATTATATTTATCACTGGAGTTCCTAATTATATATGATATAATAAAAGTTTATATGTTCAGAATCGGGGTTTGCTGATCTGTGTGAATACATATTTTAAAATCCATTATATTTTTTAGTGGAGTTCTTTATTCAGTACCAAGTGAAATTTAATTAGTATTTTCAGGAGCAATCATAATTAATCTATCTCCAAATATATTTTTAATAAGTCAATATAAGACGAAATTTTACCTATAGTAGCTCTCTTCATTGTCCTCCTCTTCAATATCACCCCTTGTTCCCCTACCGCCGACTGCTTTCCCCTTCCCTTTGGGCGGAGGGGCCTTATCACCCCTCCCGCTGTGCTCTTGCAATCCCGCCATGAAGGCATCCAGAGGATCCTCTTCATCAGAACTTGGTTGCTTGTTGGCTGGCTCTCGGTATGAAGGGCTGCCGGGGGCGGGAATGTACTCCAAGGCGGGGGCTGCAGGCTCTTCTTCTTCTTCGAAATATCTGAAAATGAAAAGCATGGTTTTCAATAGGTACTTATTTGATGGAGTAGGTACTATTGCATATATCTTCAAATAATTTTTGCCTATGAAGATAAAAGTTTTTAAAAAAAGAATTGTAAATCACATGAATCCAAAACTAGACGAAATATGCAGTTGTCGAATAAATTAAAAGAAATATTATAAGATACAAAATTATCATATTTTGAATGTGGGGAAATGCCAAATACATGTACATAAAGGCATATCGTTGATCCCATTCAATTACGTAGTTTAGGAACGGCTCTGTGACCGAAAGTTTCGTTATAACCTATTTTTCTCTCACATGCATTGTTTGATAGAAAGAGGGCTATGTTGTAACCTATCTTTCCGTTACATGCATTGTTCACGAGAAAGAGGGAGAGTTCACAACGGAGGTCTCAGTTGCAGGACCATACCTGAAGTATGTAATCAGTATATATGATTTTCTCGAAAATATTAAAAAAAGGAAGTACCAAAGAGTGTAAAATATTAGAATATCATGATCATAAATAGTCTAGACTAAGGTAAACTCTGCAATTGCACATATAATATTATTAACACAAATTACTGAGATTGAAAGATATGAACGCAGATAAAGCAGTTAAATGATCAAATTAAACTCACTCGTCCTCAGTTTTCGTCCTTTTCCGACTAAGGCCTCCCCAGCTGGCCGTCATAGCATTCTGGCTTATGGACGACATTGTGGAGTAGCCCTGTTTGGAGAGTCCTGTCGATGGTGGAGGAACAGCATTCATGGAATTGGCACTTGGCTGTCTCTTGGGCAGTTGGAAACCCATGAACTTTTTGTAACCAGAGTCACTATCTCCATCTCTGCCCCCACTCCCCTTTCCACGGTTATAACTCATATTTTAAAAGAAAAACTGTGGTTCTTACAAAGAACAACAATCACCACCGGATAACCTTAGTTTATTATTAATATCATAATTACACCAGTTTAAAACAGAAACCGTATAATGAACGCTGCGAAACTATAAAGCATGTACAAGAACGATGTATAAAGGTTGTGTGAGTTATTTTTTGTGTTTTCGTCAGATAAATTTGTCGATATTTGAACGGTTTACTTGACAAACGAGCAGAGCGGTTTAACAAAGATTCGGCATTACCCGGTCGGTAAAGACATTTGTAAATTGTACAAACGTCAAAAATGTTGATATTTTTTACCGATAGGGAGGGTAACCGACAAAATTTATGGCGGTAAATTCTATTGGGAAAAACTGAACATAAAAAACGGTTTTTTCACACACCGCTTTATTATTTTCCTACTTATTGCGACCTCAGATCACAGAATATTCCATGATCTGAGATTGCGACATTCATCTAATACATGTTTTAAATGTTTCAGTATTTTCTGCTACGAGAAGATTTTATTTATGCATTTCTATTTTACGCATTTCTTTATTTTACTGCCTTCCCAAAATTTCAACAGTCTTTTTTAGAAATCTTGTAGGTAGATATATAAATAAAAATTGAACATGGGGAATGGGTGAAATGTCTTAATTTTGAAAGGAAAATTGACATGTCGAAGCTCAGTAGATAATTCTACAAATGATGTTGAGGGCTGAAAATAGTTTCGTTGTCTATAAAATCCAGACGGAAAAACTGTGTTAATTTCAGGATGCCATAACTCACGATTCGAGAATTTTACTACTTTTTAAAATGCAAGGGTTTGAGCATAACATTTCAATACTGGACATAAAAATATTTGAACTAAATAATTTACGTAAAGAAGTACCTACGCGTGAAACAAGTAGGTATATAAATATAGTACAGGTCGCACACAAATCATATCTTACATGTCATAAATTTTCGAGGTTTTCATAATTTTTTGAATTTCCAAAAATAAACATTGAAAAACTATTATAAGTCACGCGTTAGAGGCAAGCTCGAACAAGCATTAGTAAATAATAAAAAAAACTCACAGATTGTAGATAAACTTGAAGAACATTAAACAAATTGTATCATTATTCTGCCGTTGAGGCTAGAATGAATGGCGCCTAAATGCGTTTTATCACGCGAGATGTGTAGGTACCGATATTAGGCATCAATTGCTTTTTCTTCTACCCTGAACGCAATACTGTTCTATTTTTGAACTTCCAAACATACAAAGATTTGAAAATATAGTACATATTATGTATCATGGTATCATGTGATTATTGTGTATGCTTACTTAGAAGTATATTTTTGTAACTATTCATTTATTACATGGCGTCTCAGACGCACCAATCTAATGTATCTCTTCAATTTTGTCATATCACTCATAATTCATAATACGAGCACATAAGTCGAGAGTCCTAGAAAGAAAGTCTTGCAAAAATAGACACTTTCAACATGCAGTAAATCTCAAAACTTCTGAATCAATTTAGAATTAAACTAAACCAAAAACATTACAAATACCCACCTACTTATGTTTTAGTACGCAATTAAAAAAGATTCGAAGAAATAATATCAATTTTTGTATTTTTCTAATAGATATTTCCTGTATTATGAAATAGTAATTTAAAACATGTTCATTTAAATAGGTAATTCAAAAAACCCTCCGAGATGTGTATATTTATTAAATTAATTGTGGAGCACGTTATTTTCGTCAAAAGTAACCAATTTTTATTCGAAAATCTCTTACGATTATACAGATTGATTAATTTTTTGACATGGCAACACAATAAATATTTCGTTGTGTATCTATTGGTAGAGCAAAATATGTTTTTTTTGCAGTAGGTGTAGAGGTGGATGTTCGAGGGACACCATGGCACCGGCATTATTTTAACAGAAATGTGATTGCGTCAATAAAGGGTTAAACATTCTGGAGGTTTTCATTAAAGTGCGTTTGTGCAGTGAACTCCCATAAAAAAGATAAAATAATGAGACAAACTTGTATTATAATTTTACCATTCTTTAAACAACGTGCTATTCAAATTCCGTGCTAAAAAATCCACGCATCCATATTAATACCGTCCGAAGGCGAGTCCAAAATGAATCCCATACGTGTGATATTAATTCAGCATCTATGAAACTTTCTGTTCTAAGAAATATTTCATACGAAAATTTACTCGTGGTGCTTCAGTGGCGAACCGTGGAAGGGTGCAATCCCTAGAAGTGTGTTAGCTACCCGGGTGCGCAGCGACTATGGTATTTGTTGATACCAAATTTGTACAGAATGGTATTTTGGAAGAATCAATAGATATTTTCCAGCGATTATCGTGTTTACAGTTGTTGTTAAAATAATTTAATTACTTAAAATGTTACGTTTTCATATTACAAAATGATGAGTTTCTTGCGTAAGTTCTGATTATCGTATTTAAAATATTTTTTTCATAGCCTACGATATTATATTCATTAGCCAGAGACGCTTTGAAATTCATTTAGATCTATCGAAAAATAAAATAAAAAAATATGGAAAAGACCAACATAGGATTTATAGATGATGATTTATTCCCTTTTTTAATCTCCGAATGAACTCCCAATGAGATAGGACACGAACCGTCATTGGTTAAACACGATTGACTTATGAACAAAGATTAAGATGGATTTTTAGATGCTGTGTAAAAAATTACAAAACAGCAATATTAAAAATGTATAGTACAAAAAAAACCTATATTTATATAACATCTTCAGTAAAAGTTCACGATTATTTAAGTATTTCTCAGGGGCAGAGATTCTCAACGTGGGCGATATCGCCCCTCAAGGGGCGTTGGTGAGGTCCAATGAGGCGGTGGTGGCCTTAAGGGGGGCCGTGAGGGGTAGAAATAGAGGCAAGGGCAGAGGGGGGGGTGCGCTGATAAAAAATAAAGTTAAAAAAAGTGGGCGGTGAGATAAATAAGGTTGGGAACTTCTGCTCTAGGGGAAAGATATGTGCATTTAATTATATAAGTATAATTTTCCAACAATTTGTTTCATGTTCCATGTGTATCGTGTTTCTTCTGCCTTTAGTTATTTCACAAAGCATTCAGGCAATGCCGGCTATGCTGTAAACAAGAGGAAATATGTCAAAGTTCACAGTTGTAGCGACCTTTAGAAGTAAAGCGACCTAATTAATATGCAGTTCTGGAAATTTAACACACAACATGCGACATGTCACGTACCTACCTAAATACCTGCGAATATTATTTCCAGGTTAGTATTGAAAAATTCAATGCAACATATTTTCGAAAAAATAATGTAGAAACTGAATAAAATGGAACTAACTTATTTCTTCACATTTGTTTTCGAGTTAATTTGTAGAACTCCATTTTAATTTAAAGTTTGTTTAATATTTTTAATAATAACTACAATTATTAATAAAAAAAAGATTTATTTATAAAAAAAATTCTGCTAGATAATAATTATTAAACGGGACAGCTGTTTTGCCTTCCGAAGGCATTATAATGCCTTCTTTCCATGTTTCCACCTTCCTTGCTATAAATAATAAAAAAAGTTTTAACACGAAATTGTCTTAGAATGTCATGTAGAATCCTCTCTTTTCGGAAAGTACGGCTTGGTTAAAGCAAAAAAATGCTCATCGACTATTGTGCTTTTTTACAATGATATTCATTTTCCTTTGAGCCGTCTTGGTATTGCTATTTAAAACTTTTTAAACCATCACAGCGCCCTCAATTGTTGTCTACATTATTTATAGCTCTGTGCTGCAGACGGTCGAAAGAGGAACTAACAAATGAAAGAAATATATTTTTCAAATTCATTGATAAAAACAGTATGTACGAAATCTACACAAGTAACCCCATGTAACCATTAAATGGATGCGTTGCTTTTGAAGGGTTACCGCAAACACGCCATAGTCACGTAATAAAAGGGGTCAAAATTTAATTAAGATATTATTTCTTACGTACACGTTGAGATACTAATTTATGCAGTCGGGGGTGTCGCTACAGTAGGTTTAGTGGATACAAAATAAACGGATATAAAAAAAAATTAGTTCGTTCGTAAAGACGTCCTTACACGATCATTTTTTTCGTCCAGTTTTCATGTGGATTGTTTTTTCTATGGAATTTTCTATAGAATTTTCCATAGAAAAATAAAACTCAAGTGCAATCTGGATTAAAAAAAGGTATCGTGTAAGAACGTCTTTAGTTCCTGTTTGGCTGCCTCCATAGATACGAGTACGTGTGTAAGTTAGTAGATTTTTTGCCAGTTGGCAATGTATCGGAAAATATTTTATTTATTTTTTATAGGAGCATCGCCAGCTTAACAGGTTTTATAAACTGCGTACTTTCCACCCCCTGTAACAATTATGAGGAAATATTATGAACGTGAAAATAATTCAACTATATCAATACTCAATGGTAATACCCTAGCTTGATTTTTATAAATTACATTATCCCACATAACTACTGACTAATTTTAAACTCTGGTACCTACTCAAATGCATTTTCTTTTTTTTTTGTCAGTAGGTACTTCAGATCATAGAACTAATGTTCCTTTTATCTATGGTAAGTAAGTAACTCCAGCCCATTTTTATAATCAATAATGACGTTTAAACTTAAATACTAGTATATTTCTTTTTTTCTAAAATTAGCTCTCATAGTTAAAATAATTTTAAAAGTTTCAATTTTTCAAAGACCGCCAAAACGCTCCAAATCTATGAGCGGTCGGTTTCGATCTGTTTTAAAGTTAGAATGTCAAAACAAGTGTGAGCTTTACCGTACATAATTGTATATTCTATTCATGGTAAACCATAACTAAACACCAGTAATAAAATTATGTACCTTTTTAGAAACTTTAACTCAAAGAATAATAATAGTATCGATAATTAGCATTATCGTAATATCCGTATTGATAATTGGTTTGATCATGAATACTCTAATTTATTTCACTAATAATAGTTTTTTTTTATATTGAACAATAATTATAGAGTTTAAAGTGACCCAAATTAAGTAAAAAATTTTGCCAAAACTAAAAAAAATACATATTTAAAATAAATCGAAAAATAATTTGTTTCATACTAATCCAAAAGCCAACATAAATACGGTGTTTTGATGAGCTGATTTTTTATTCACTTTTAAATAACGATTTATTAATTCTACGTATACATAATGAAAGTTGTATATTCAGAATCGCCGTTTGCTGATCCCTATGAATATATATTATTAAAGTGAATATATTTTTCACTGGAGTTCCTTATTCACCTATTCCACATCTTGATTCTCTGTTTCAGACAAAAGCCTGGTTCAATCCTGCATATTACAATACTTACGACTCGCCAGATACAAAGTTTTTGTGTAGGTAGGAACTGCAGTACTTACTTTATTGCCTTTGTCTATTATTGCGTGACCTCTTTAATTGCACATGTTACTAGGCACCTATCGAAGGACCGTGTAAACTATGGGGTAGGTACCTACCTAGTGCCTACCTTGACACGTCTATGAGTACTCAGATCTAGTAACGGTAGGTATTCGTGATCAAGGGGGTGATTTTATTTTAGGGTTCATGATTGAGAGGAAAACTTTATCATTCCTGTTCTTATAACAATTTTAAATAATAATAATAATAATAATAATGTTTTATTTCAGCAGAACAAAGCGGTGAGTGCAATACTCTGTCTGCCATATAAAAAGAATACATTTTAAGAATAGAAAATTACACACTGTAGAAATATAATATAAAAGACATAAAATAAAAAATAAATTAAATTAAAATAACATATTTAACACTTATGCTACAATGGCCTGAGGGAAATTCTCCATCTACGATGTAGGGGCGCGCCATGCCACTGGGCGACGGCCTGGACAAGAGTGTTTTCCGATCTCCGGTAGCGCTGACTCGTCCCGGCTATTCTGTGGCGCATCAAACCAGCGAACCCATGCACCCTTCCCTCTGCGAACATCTGCGAGGCGCTGCATCTCCAAGGGAGGCCGAACAGCGCCCTGTAAGCATGGTTATATTGCACTCGGAGTGTGTCCATGACGCCTTGTGTATATCTAGTCCATAGTTCGCTAGTGTAAAAGCTCATGCAGTATGTCTGGAATAGTTGCTTTTTTACCGGAGAACTGCACCTATTAAATCTTCTGGCGAGCATGTTGGCACGTCCGCACAGCGCTCTTCTTTGGCGTTCTATGTCACAAATATTTTCTTCAAATGATTATTTACATAAAAGATAACATTAAGAAATCTCAAATGAAATATGAAACAGAAAAGACAGCGAAAATAAATAGGTAACGGTCACATTTGGGAACCAGGACAAGACTTATCGTTCTATCCAGGACCTCGGGAATTTCGATAGGCATATCCGAGACACTATCTAGCGTCAAATAAATTCGGGTAGAATCTTGCAGTCAATATAGAAAGATAGCAACCAAAAAAATATGGGAATTAATTGAAGATGATATCAGGAGTTCTAAAATTGAAGTATGATATCGATAAAAAAGATGGAAAGTAATAAGGTGTCATTAGCTCAGTTTGATAAGAGCGTTTATAATCAAACGTTGCTTGAAATGGTTTTAGTTATGTGTCTAACTAGGTGTCCCCCATCTTCCGTTTCCTCCTCACTTTTCTCCGATCTACTTCCCCAAGTCTAACAACATACCCTTGGTTTCATTGACTTCGGGAGTTGGGTTCCTAAAAATACCTTATATATAGCATACCTCGAAAATACCCAACTTTAACTAATCGAGGTCTGTATTTACCTTTATCAGGAAAATATCAAACATATTTTTATTGACACTTTCAAAATGCAGTAATTCGGCACAGATCATCATTATAATGATTTGCTGCTTTTTATTTTCGTTCCACCAACAACACGGGTCTCTACAAGACTGAGGTTAACTCTGTTCTTTTCTTGGTAATATCCCTCGCAAGAACGTCACAGAAGGGAGTGCTCATATTCGCATTACGTGTCTGCACTGCGCGGTGCTGGTAGATGTGAAACAAACTTTGTGGTGACCGGACAAATCGACACACTTATGAATTGGCACACTTTTTAAAAGTGATATAAAGTCATCAATAGTACGAACAAAAAATATTACCCTTAAAATGCAATCTAACCTAATCCAGTTTACTATTTATTTATTTTTTAATTTTATGTATATAAAAATCAAAATAATTAAAAAACTATTTACTAGGTGAGGTTAGATAAGATTTTTAGGCTAGTTTTTTTTGTCATACTATTAAAGACTTTATATCAATTTAAAAAAAGTGGGCCGATTCATACGTGCGTTGAATTATCATGGAACCATTTATTATAGTATCTTATCATGGAACATCGAAAGGAAACTAACATAAACAATCGCGCTCCAAGGATTGGCATCAATCTATGTTAAAGGTGGTTTAAACACCAGATTGGCGCAATAAACATCCGGGAATAGCGTGATAATGAGTGTTCATTATTTGGAAATAAGGCAAGTTTATTGTATTATTTGCGCGCCGCGGTTCCTTGCTAATCCACCGCACAAGATTATCCTTGGCTGTGAGAAATAATTTGGCTAACTTGGCTCACACGGAAACATGGTGTTCGAAAGTAAAAGTGCTGTCTATACATTTCTTAGACAGGTACTACGTTTAGTATAGCGTAGGTTTCTATTAAGGGTTCATTGATTTAGTAATGGTTGTAGCGAATGTGGAACTGATGTCTTGTATGAGACAGCATGAAGGAGGGACAACGATGTAGGGATATAATAGGGTGCAAGATTGTCCAGTGTCTCATCATCATCACCTGTATCCGAGATAATAAATTGTGTTAATTACAGTCTATTGACTTTTAATCTGCCATCCTAAAATGACAGTAAAATCTTAATAGTAATAAATGGTTAGTTTGTTAGGTAAGGTTCCTTTTCTTCTCTGTTCTGGTTTATCATGTTCTATTTTATCACTATTCTATTATATAATTTTTCTATTTTACCAGTGTTCTGTTTTATCATGTTCTATTTTATGTAGTTTATTTTATCATGTTCTGGTTTATCATTTAAACACTGTTTTGTTTTACCTCTGTTCTCTTTTATCATGTTCTGTTTTGTCATGTTCTGTTTCATCGTGTTCTGTTTTATCACTGTTCTGTTTGAACAATCTACTGTTTTATAATAATAATACGTTTTTTATTCCAGAATGTGGAGTTTGTGCAATCTCACACGTCCCGTATAAGTTACACACATTGTACATAAGAAGGTCAAATAAAATTTAAAATACCGTTCGATAAAATAACATAAAACATATTGCGAAAGTAACATAATGTATTATGGTATATTAAAAAAAAATAGTGTAGTTTAAAATAAAATAAAATAAACAATTATGATTTCCCATTCTCCATTTTATCATTGTTGTACCACAGTTCTGCTTAATCATGTTTTATTTTATCATTTTCTGTTGTATCACTGTTCTCTTTTACCTATGTTCTGTTTTATTACTATTCTGTTTCATTACTGTTCTGTTTAATTGCTTTCTGTTTTATAATGTTCTCTTTGTCATGTTCTGTTTTCCCATGGAACCAAATTTACCCCCTCATCAAATAATTAATTTTACAAGATAACGCAAGTTCCAAATGTTTGCATCGCTTTGCAGTTCCAAATCTCGCAGCCACATCGGGGCCGATCCGTATCAAGACAAATGCATAGTTCTGTGGACAAATGAGGCACACCGAGCCGGAAATAGTTTAATCAGAGATACCATTCTGCGTAATGTTCAGTGTTTTCTACTGTCTGCAAACTTTGTTTTCAATTTGATCTGAGTTCCAGATATAGTCTAGTTGGAAAATAATGTCTACGGACTCTACAGTGAGCGAAGGGTGGATTAATATAAACGCTTAAAAAATACTGTGTAATTTTGTATGGAAAGCTCCGTAGTAGAGTGCCATTCGCATCTACCAGCACCGCGCAGAGCAGAACAGTACAGTACAGGCACAGCACGGACGCGAGTATTCACATTACACCACGCAGCACAGCACAGAAACAGCACAGACGCGAGTACGGCTGTCAACTGAGCGTTAGCGTCCGCCACAACATGTTTGAGGATTTTATAATCCTATTGCCATATTTATTATTATTTTATAATCTAAATTCTCTGACCAATTCAATAAATTTATCGTTATCCATCTTCTCGGTTTTAGCAATATATGTGTCTAATGATGCCAGCTGACGAAAATGGCGGTGCTAACGGGTGTTCATACTAACTGCGCAGGCGCAGATGCAACGAGCAGCCCACCAGCACATCAACATATTCTAGCCGAAAATCTCGGCCGGTGCTGGCCCATGCATGCGCGGATACGTTACGCTTACTTACGCTGTAATATGAATGCGTTCATAGCTAATGTAGGCAACTAATATTGTCGTGTCTATACTGTACTGTTCAGCACTGCGCCGTGCTGGTAGATGTGAATAGACATTTAGGCGTGGGCCTAAGATGAATGGTTCAAAACCCGAAGAATGGACATCTATTTTAAAATGATAATTTTTTAATTAATATTCGACTGGGGATGAGCCCAGAATGTATATTAATAAGGAATCGCCATAGTCGCATTACAAGGTAACGGATTTTAAATGTGGTGATCATAATATTTCAGAAAAAAACAAATCCAATCGAAATACAAAAATAGTAAATCATGTTATACCTAAACATATTAATACTTTTCTGTAGCATCATAACCGTGAGCTCTGGTGTTAGTATATTTGCATAGATTTTAATCAGTCTTAAATTAATATATCAATGCAATCATTTTCTGCTAGCAAAGTGTGTTCAGTAAAATATCAAACATGAGCCATGTCGCTTTGAAAGTTCTATTTAACTGTAAAAAATAAGACAAGACACAACGGTTATTTATTTTTTATGGTTAAAAAATAAATGATTTGGTTTTTTTAACGTAAAATTATTTAGAGACGATGCATTTGTAGCGTTTTAAAAGGAAATGTATTGAAGAAGATATATAACGGAACCATAATAACGAACGGAATCTCGTAATAAAACAAAGTTAAACAATGTTTTCCCACCCTTTCATGACAGCGATAATGTTTGTCTATAAGGCGTTAAATGAATAATTAAGGAATAAATTATTAATAAAAGAACTTTCACAACACGATCAGAAAATCGCACCACCCTTACAAAATTATCGCAACACCAGCGAAGAAAACGCGTAGTAATCTGGCTTGTAGTCATCAAGACATTCGTATTCAGTTACTATAATATTTTTAGACGAAATGAAACATTCCCTTTGCGAAGGTGTCCTTATTTTCCCTGCCGAATTAAAATTACGGGGTGAAATAGCAGGTAATCCCAGAGGGCGTGAGATCACACTTTCTGAGGTTCAGTTCTGAAGAAACAAGGCTGGCGGGTGTCGACTCCGTGGATTGTGGAAAAATGTCAATTTGTGTTCAAAACGCGTCAGAATTAAATAATTGCGTGTGTGTCGAATGATAAGACTAGTGAAACACAAAAAAGGTTGTTTTTATTCTAGTGGAAGTTTAAATACATTTAAATATACACAAAAAGTTAATTTTTTAAACAAACATACAAGTGCAAAACTAAAAACATCGTTTATAAAATTATGTAAATATACGTATACTCTTAATAAATTCGATAGGTAGCGATTGATTAAAGTAACAGACGAAATGTTGATCAGTAATGCCGTGATGGTAGGTACCCATTATTATTTTATATTTTTAAAAGTGCTAATATTCCTTATCATACTTATAATTATTAAAAAATGTCACAAATTAGTGTTTTTAGTTTAGGCGTGTAATTATATATGCATGTCGCACTAACGTACACAGGGTGTAACAGCATGTACCCTACACACTTTAACGAGTGATTACTGATCATATTTGAACGCGCGACCTCCGGATTCGTAGCCATGGATCGTAACCACTCAACGAAGGAGACCGTCCGGAGGTCGCGGGCGCAAGTAAATTTTATTTGATTAAATTGTGGTATTTCAAAATTAATTGTATTTGCGGCACGTTCCAGAGTGGTAGATCCTGTCAGTATCGACCAGGTGAAAGACCACCATTCAGAATCGAAAAGTTGCTTGAAATGGTTTGAGCCTTGTTTGATGACCAGATCTGAATAGCCAGATACTTCCCCACCTTTCTTCTATCCCATCTACTTCCCCCCCTCAATACCTCCAGCCTCACAATATACTCCAATCGGGGATGCCATAGCTTCACCGGCTGCAGATGGTTGGAAACAATTGGTACTCATGTGAGGTATTACAAAAAAAATTATAAAAATACGTATTTGGAGTATAAAAGAGAGAGGAGAGGTTGGGCGGTTACTCGACTGAGTTACAAGTGACGATATGTAATCTTGTATGAAATTGAAAAAAAAATTAATCAAAAAAATTAATCACAAAAAATTTTTAAAAACTTTTTTTACTCCAAATATGCTCATTAATCACTGGTCAAAGTTTATAGGGAACGTGCTGTTACACCCTGTATACGTACCATGAGCTTATGACATTTTTTTTTAATTAACTAACAATTGAATTAATTTTCCTGCCCATCCCGACAGGCCAGGCCTGGAATCCAAAGTACCAGCATGGCGGTAAGTATAGTTAATATGATAAAAAAGGTAAACACAAAATGTGTCCATATTCTTCTGTGAGATTAATCATAAGTAAATTAACTTCTTTTTTTGTTGTGTTTATAATTTAATAATTTTCATTATGCCTAAAAGGTTAAAGAAAGTATACATGTTATTGTACACACCATTTTAATTGCGCAGAAAACCAAGTTATAATTAAATATAGAAAATTAACCCAGTTAATATATTTTTTAAATCATTGAACATAATATTAAAAACTCTCAAAATGAAGTATGATACCCATAAAAACGATAGAACGGAATGGGGTAAGAGTAGCTCAGTGGATTAGAGCGCACGTCTTGGATGGACTATATGAGGTCCTGGGTTCGAGTCCCAGTTGCTACGGTTGTTATTTGCTTTTTGTGTCTTTTTAGTTTCACGTCTCATTTTGAGAGTTTAATGATTAAAAAATACATCACAATGAGGTTTTAGCTTCAATAAGTTATAAAAAAATTTGAAATTAATAATATTTTTTAATTTAGGCGTCATAATCTGTCCAGGCGAAGGAATTATAATTGATTGATTGATTTTTGGGGTTAATGTCATGTTGCCCTTCCTCCCCATTTAGCCAACGTTTCAGACAGCCTTGCAGTGTTCATCACCAGGGCAGATGGACACTGAAAGGCTGGACACTGCAAGAGGAGGTGCCACACTGCAAAATAAGTGCCCCAAAAAATCAGTCACGATAATACTGCTCTACTAAGAAAAATCACAGTATCTTCCGAGACTCTCAAGGAAGGTACTGTGTTTTTCTTAAGATCCAGTAATACCCTATTATTTATTATTTCAAAGGGAGATATGTTAATACGGAAGAGTCAAAAAGAGAGAGAAAAAAAATCCTTCTGGCTTATGCGATCGTTTTAAAAATATTTAACAAAACACGTCATATTTAGGGTAGAGCAAAAATCCGTGAATTTTTTCATATCTCCAACGTGTTATTTACATTTTTCGGAGCATACTTTGCGATTTTTTTTCTATAGAGGGAATTTAACATTATTAATTTTTCAACTAGATATATCTGAATAGAGATTGTCTTAAAAAAACAGTTTTCAAGGAAAGTTTGTACTATGTACGATAAATTCTGAATGCGGAAGCTTAGCAGAATACTTTGGCCATGAAAATCTCAAATCATATCTCAAAAAAGCGGTGTACACAAAGATATGTTTTGTAAGTTACAAATTTGATAAATGTAATAAAAATTAATTAAGAATCGTGTACGCAGTCACAGCCGTTCAAAGTACACACATACACACGTCCTATTAATGATTGCGTGAATGTATAATACACACCTTCATCTGTATTCGGTACACCAGATTAGTGTATATATTATACGAAATGGACTATTCAATAAACCGGATGTCCCATGTCCAATCTCCCATACTGAACGCGATGAACAATGTCAATTATAGGTCATTGTTATTACCATCATTGTATTGCGAGAATCGACTTTCATATTGTTCGTTGAATTGTCAGTGCGAACATTCATTAATAATTTTTCATACTGTGCGCCAAGTTTTCGTAATAAACTTCTACCAAAATTTTGACAAAACTCCAATCAAGAAACTTTAAAATTTTTATAAAAAAAATGTACTTTTTTTTGTTTTTTGTTACGAATCGAGTAATTTGATCACTTTTTAGCATTGCAGTAATTTTTATTGATCACTTAGCATTTTGGAATAAAACTAAAAGGATATACTTTTTTTGTAAACACATAAATGTAAAATTAAAGTTCAAAATTTTATAGTAGACAAAAAATGAGGCCCTGCGATTGTTTAAAACGTTTTAAATGATAACACTAAGATGGCTCATAGGAAAACTATTGTAAGTTTAAAAAAGCACTATGGTTCAAGTGCTTGTTTTTTATTTTCACCAAACGGTATCCAGAAGTTAGTGGTACTTTCCAAAAGGGGGTGATTTGACATCACTAAGATAGTTTCATGTTTAAACGTTTTTTTATTATAACGCTTCGCAAGGAAGATAATTACATAGAAAAGCGATTTTACTGTATTGATGAAAATATATGGAACGAAATAATATATAATTTGCTGTTAGTTAGATAAATAAAAAAAATAACAAAAGCGATGTCAGAAATCTAAATTATAAATTGAAAAACCTACAAAAATAAATTATTGGTTGCCATAGTAACATTTTGTACTTCCAAAATAAAATAAAAAAAGATATCTACAATTAAGTGCCAAGCTTACAATTATTCCATTATTTAATATATTATCAACATAAACATAGTTTACTTTACAAAATTGAAAAAAAAGTTTACTTTTCAAAATTTAAATATCTGCAATTAAATATTACGATTATTATATTACGTTATATATTATCTACATAAACATAGTTTCCTTTTCGAAATTGGAACCGAAATGTTTGGAGGTAAATATAAAAACAAAAAATCTTTTCAAATCCAGAGAAGCGATTAAGTAGGTACTTACCCATAATATTAATTGCACATGGCTAACAAATTGTTCTTTGCAGGCCATTTTAAAAAATGGCATTATTGAAGTCAAGTTGCATTCAATGATTTTTGACAGGTAGCAACTAGTAAGGAAAATAAAATATTAACGTGTTGAACGTAAGGCGGGTAGTAAAGCCAGTAATATCATATTTTGTAAAACATCTGTAACTTCGATCCCTTTGTTGGTTTTTGTTTGTATAGAAAATTGAAAGAGTTTTATAATAAAATGGGGGGAGAGGCAAACGCACCTCCCATTGGCGTTCAATTAACTTTTGTAAAGGAACAATGTAAAATAGCATCGCGTGTGACTCCTGATGGAAAATTGATAGACACTATTTACAGATTCGCTGACAGAAAAAAAATAAATCGGGTAAAGAAACTGGTAATACATGGGTTGAATCAAGGTGGTTTAGGGTTAAATTATGAAAGTTATTTTTATAAAAAATAGAAAAATGGGGTGCAATAAAAGTTCAAGTTAAAGTCAGAATCGATAAAAAAACGTTGGGAAAATCCATAAATGATTCACATTGGTAGATACTTTCAGTATCGTTCTGGTGAAAGACCACCATTAAAATTCGAAACGATGGCAACTATGACTGTATGTGACGTTAATAATGTCAAGGGTCAACGCAGCATTGTTAAACAGTAGAACCGCTATGTTGAATGACGCGTTCTGATAAGCAAAAGTTTTCGATTTTGCAGCATAAAATAGTGCACGAGATCTCCCAATACCACAATTGGGTATGCCCGTTAGCTCCGGGAGCAGTTAGGACTCTTGCGCAATCAAATAATATTGTTTAATATTGATTGCTATAGTAATCTTATTAGATTCTGATGTGACAAAAAGGTCGCAGTTAATCGTTTTTAGGATTGTGTTTCCGATTTAAAACATAGCAATTTGTATTGATTGGAATGTTTTTTGGGATTTTGTAAAACATCTTTTTTTAGATCGACAAGATAATGAAAGAACGCGTCGTTTTCATTAATTTGAATTTAACTGTGTTTCATTTTATGAATATTCAAGCCTGTCGAAATAATGAGCAAAGAAATATTTAGAACGTACAATATTACATACTTTCATAATTAGAAATACTTACCGTGAAATAAAATTTTTAACCTTTCTCATAATGAAATTGTCGTAAAAATTTGCCTTCTGGCAAATGCAATTTTTAGGTCTCTAGTAATTATTTTATATATTTCTTGGACATTAACTATGTAATAATTTCTAGAGATTTTGTTTGAAGAATTTTATCTACTACCTACTTTTGTTAGCTAACTTTAAAAATAAAATAATTATAAAATTGATGCATATAAGTTCCCAATGCAAAGATGTACACCTGAAATAAAAAAAAATAAAAAAAAACACACAAACTTCAGATTGTTTACACGATGCCATCCCTGCATTGTGCACATGTGAAAATGTTGAACTTGTGTAACAATATGTTTATTTATCATTAGTTGAATTTATTATAAGGTATGAAATTACAGCCTTGGGACTTTCCCGTAAAATAAATATCAAACATATTCAATCATTGCAAAATTCATTGGTTATATTATTAGCTCACAAAAGTTCATACGAAAAAAGGCAAAATATTCCACACTTTTATAGGTCTCAAAATTCTTTCAGTAAGAGCAATTCTGTGGTACAAAATTACGTTTCAGCACATTAATAACCCTATATTTAATAAAAATACTCGTACACTAGACCACACTTACAATACTCCTCTCAATTTCAATAAAGGATTAATGATTCCCAAGCAAATATGGACAAACATGTCAGAAAACATGATTTGTAGCTGTTTAAATACCTGCTGAAATTAAAAATGGTTTTCACAGTTTTCAAAGACTTTGCTAGCTGAAATAAAATATTTGAATTAGATAATTAGGAAATATTATTTCACATACGATGTATTGTTGTAATTTATGATTTTTTAGTTTTTTAAATTAAAAACATTTTTCAGTAAGATAATTGTGAAATATTAATGTTTTAAAGATTTCAGCTTGTTGCATATGTTTTTATTTTACATAGACCTTAACTGTAAATTTAATTTACTATAAGGTTTTGAATAACAAGCACCCATTAGTCAAACTACTAAAAAGTAGTTTACCGGGACTTTTTTTGTTTTCATATTTTGTAAAATTTAATATAATAAAGAAGAAAAAAAACTATGCCCTAGTAAAATAGATCTGAAAAATTCGCAATAAGTAATAGGTAGGTACCAACTTTAATTTACACAATATATTGAAATAATTTACTGTCACCGCAAAAAAATCTATTCAACTGTCAACGATGAGTTATAGTAATAATATGACAATATTAAAATTGCATTATAATGATTTAAATGTACTTACCACAGCGTGTATATTTCACACGTACATGCTTAACTAAACATATACATAGATGAGAACTTACATGTAACCTCTCCTATGTAACAATGTTGTATGCAAGCATGATACTTGTATGGGTAAGTGATTTCAATACGAACGCATTCATTACAACGGTGTGTTTACAAAACATCAACAAAGGTTCCTGTAATTACCATGAAAAAATTATCTCCCATTCCGAACCGACATCGACACAATATACAGCTTTAGTTGACATTCAGTTTCGGTGCTGATTAGTGGTTTATCGTGAAGGAATGTAAAAATACAATGAATATTATTGTTATTTCCAAAAAAAGTTGGATTTAGAGACATGCAAATAGATTATCTTTACCTCCCGATGAATGAAGTGCTCTGAGCATTATGTGATAGTTTGTTGAGTTGTTGTGTTAGTGCCATTTTTGTGTATCTTTGCGATAGTTTTAAAAGTTTAAGTGCTAAAGTTTTAACAAGGTAAAGAATACATTAAATTATTTGGTATTTGGATCGGTAGGTACCTGAGTCTATCAAATGTTTAAAACGTTAAAAATATTATTTTAGAGTTAGACTGTAGTCCCTACCTAACTCCTGGAATATAGTATCTTGTATTTATTGGGAAATTTTTTTATCGAGGGTGTCGTTCTTTGTTCATCCTTTCCGCAACCTTACATACAATCTAAAAAAGTATATTTTAAATTTGTTTTAAATTATTGTATAGATTTGTACAATGCTCTTGAAGTGGTATTTAGTAAAAATAGGAAAATACGAATTTATTAAATAAAACAAACACTTTGTTTTAGATAGCCTCCATGATTGAGGGGAAAGGCTCTCGACTACGAATCTGAAGGTCGCGGGTTCAAATCCCGACGTACGCAAGTAAATATTATTTAATTAATTTGTGCTGTTTCACAATCAATTAATTAAAAAATAATGTTTGCGCACGTTACAGAGTGGAAGATACTTTCAGTATCGCCCTGGTGAAAGACCACCATTCAGAATTGAAACGTTGCTTGCAATGGTTTTTAGACGTGTTTGGTGGCCAGATCTGAATAGTCAGGTATTTCCCCATCTTCCTCTTCCTCTTCTCCTTCCCCTCCCCAATTCAGCCTCACAACATTCCTCAATTGGAGATGCCATAGTTTCACTGGCTTCAGACGGGTGGGAGCAGTTGGGACTCTTGTGCGTTATTCATATATATTTTTTTTAAATCATCACAAGCATCGTCATGGTAAAATTTAAAACTATTTTTAATTTTACCCTGACGAAGTTTGCGATGAGAGAAAGCCATTAGTGATGATTTAAAAATAAATAAGTGGTTTAAAAAATGTGTTTGTTTTATTAAATAAATATGTCAAACAACAAAGTAATTGCTTTCTACGAAAACAAAATATAAATTATTAAAGAATACCAAAAAATTATTATTACCTAATTACTACTTATAATTGGTCTCTTTTTATTAATCGCCTTCGTATCATACATTATATTGGTAAGACTGTTTATGTTTCAGTAAATAAATAAATAATTATTACAAAAATCAAATCAGTGGTCATATCTATGATTAAGTTACTATCTAGTAAAATTATTGAAATAAACATTAAAATATTAGACAGTTTCAGTGAAAACCAAAGTTGTTTTAAACATTTCGAACCAGACATCCCTTGATGGAAATGACGTTACAAGCTGAAAATACGCGCTTCACTTATAAATTAGACGAAGAAAAAACTGTGAAATTTACTCGACGCAGAGTTTTTTAAGCTTATAAAAATGAATTCTTTGCTTTACATCGCTACTTAATTTGTAATTTTTTGGTTGTTGTTGTTAGCTTTTGTTCTATAAGTTTACTTTTTCTTGGCTCAAATTACTTTTGTATTTTCCTGCCAGAAAGCCGAGCCGGAACTAGAAATGGGTTGCACGGCCAGCGCCGCGCAGCCGCCGGACGTTGCGGGGTCCACCCTCTTCCTGCCGCACTCCAAGCTGAAGTTCTCGCTTAAACAGCTCAGAAGCCTCAACACCAAACTGACGAAGCTTGTGGAGGATGAGAAGGAAGGTGAGATATGTTTGTGAGTTTTCTAAAAGTTTCGTTGAAACCTCTCCCCATCTCTCATAAATTGTAAAAGAATACGAGATTATGGAGAAAATCTCAGTGGCAGAATAATACGATAATATCAAGCAGGTACACAATGTTAAAAAGTTACTAAATACTTTTTTTCGTGAAATCCAGCTTCTAGTCCCAACTGTCCGGTACCCGTGTGACTATGGATTGTTCCCAATTGGCTTATATTGTAAAGTTGTATAGAGTGGGAATGGGAAAAGAGATTGGGGAAGAGGGATGTTGGAAAATATCTGGCTAGTCAGATATGGCCACTAAACATGGATAATTCTTTTTTCCAGAAACGTTTCCATACTAAAGGGTTGTCTTTTACCAGAGCTATAATCTACTGTGAATATCTATCACTTTGCTATGCTCCAAAGTAGGAGCCTTTTATTTTTACACAAATAAAACATCCTAGAAAATTTTGTCATTGTTCTATAGAAAAAGACTGTCAGAAATTATATTAAAAAATATTACATTTAGATGTACAAAAAAAATGTATATCTTAAACGTCATTTTCTATAAATTTCAAAACATTTTCTATCAATAAGTAATAAAATCGTTCGACATTATTTTGAGACACTTCCTAGCAAAAATTTAAAAAATCTGGCATATCTGTGCAAAAAAATTAAATGAACAGCAAAATTTTCTATATTGTGAACGAGTGTACAGGTACAGGTAGGCCTATTGATGAAATACTCATAGAAGCTGTATTTAACTCTTGACATCTCCCGTGTAATGTTGCCTCACTTCCGCTCGTCTGTCCGCTCCGGCTTACTTCCGGTTGTGAGGGTCAATATTATTATAGCTCGACAATAAGAGTCATGCCAGGTATCTATCTACTCATTGTAGTTACACAATTAAAAAAATAATAATTTATTATATTTTCGTAGAATAACAAAATATCACCTTTTGTGGATGTTTTAAACATTTAGTTAAAAGACCGACAATAATCTTAAACAACAAAATCACAATACCGTTTTTTCTTTTATTTATTCATTTTCAAATTTGTATACTTAAATGAGTTCTAGTAACTAAGAACAGAAGTAAGAGCAGAAATGACCTTTCTGTTCCATCGAGCAGCACAGCGATCTATCAAAAATTATTCTCGTACCCCGAACTTAAAACATACCAATAATAAATCTCACATCTGAAACTGTTTGAATTGTCATCCTTCAGTCGAAAAATAGCTAAATGGTTAATACATTTATGCAGGACAGATTCAGAAAAATTCTAAAAAGAAATACATTTTATTTAATTGTTTATTAGGAAAATTTAACAGTGCCAAAAAATATTACATATTGATAGAAGCAAAATACAAGTACGGCCATCAATCCATTTACAAAATGTTCTCATAATGCGTTGAGTGTTGGATGCAGAAGAAATAATTATATTACTCTATAACGTAGGAAAGAAAAGAAAAATAATAGTAACAAGTGTAGAAGCAATGAAAATATTACATATTGATAGAAGCAAAATACAAGTACGGCCATCAATCCATTTACAAAATGTTCTCATAATGCGTTGAGTGTTGGATGCAGAAGAAATAATTATATTACTCTATAACGTAGGAAAGAAAAGAAAAATACTAGTAACAAGTGTAGAAGCAATGGAAATAACAACATGCATATATTATATAATATTTTTTAAAGTGAAAATGCCATTTAAGATTTGTTCAAATTTTATGGAAGCGTTGGAAAATGTATCAATTTCGTTGACCATATGTTCGTAATATTGCTGATGATTTTTTATAATCTAAATGATTTTTATTTGCTTTGCGGTCTGGTTTCCAAATTAAGATTTAATTTAGTAGTTAGTTCTGAATAATTTATATTGTTTAATACTTTGTATAAGTACAACAAGTCTGTTACTTTACGCCATTTAGTTAGACTATCAATTAAATTATTTTCATCTTTTATTGTAGGTCTTCAGAGTTTTGGTTGTTACCGTTTTATTGGACATTGTCTGAGTGAAAGGATCTTTGAACGGATTCAACTAAGTTTTGGTAGATTGCATAATGAGGGCATCGGATCGGGAAACCAAACGGGATATAATAACTTTCGGCCTTTTTAAACGGTATCGTAATTTTAGTTATGAAGTCAAATAATCTATTTGCTTTATTTACTATTTCTTGAGTGTATAAACAGAACCCAAGTTTAGAATCTAAGGTGATTCCCAGATCTCTGATTGAAATTTATTTGCCAACAGTTACACCATAGATGAAATAATCGTATTCAATTTGAAAGTTTATTATGATTAGTTTTCTTTTCGTTTTATTTCTTTGTTTCCTCCTTTTCCCATTTTTATAAATTGTATTTTACCTATCCTATTACCTGTCCTATTTATGTAATAACATATTTTATAAATTTACTCTATGTAAAAACTTACAAAATCTATAACAATATACTAAATTAGAATTTTGTATAAGATGCAACTTTGCACGATTCGTTTCTTAGAACAGACTTCTGCCTAATTAGAAACTAATTTTGACAGGGCCATAATGTATTTTCACATGTATTAAAACTTATTCTCGACGCACAATCCAAGTTTACATTTTGCTTAATTATATACAAAAAAAAAATCTATCAAAAGTACCAAATAAATAAATATCAATCTTAATCCATCGTAATCTATCTAACATTTTTGCAGAAAACAGCGTCCTTGGGGTGATTTTTCACAAAAATGGCACCATAGAAATTATAATTATTGTTATTAACTCTATTTATCTACCAGCAAATAACATGTAGGTATATATTGCTAAAATGCTCCATTCGAGTCCTTATGATATGAAACTGATCATCACCAATATACCTAAAGCTTTCATCTCTCCGTTTCGATTTGTTACTCGTTTGATCATTATCAAATTTTATAAAATATTAGTTTTTCAAATTTCGAATGTTTTTGTCACATTAGTTTTTTCGTAATGTGATTTTATCTCAGTGTGTCGTAAACCCACCCTTGTATAATATTACATTATGAAATGATTTTTATTGTTTTCCAGAGCCACTTTCTGAAGACATGGAGATAATAGCCGAGAGGCTGGTGCAGGGGATAGTGGCCGGGGCGGCTAAGAAGGATTCTAGATTCAAGTCTAAATACATTATTTTCCTAAACAAACATAGAATGGTAAGGATAAAACCTTTATAATGACGTTATTCCAATGTTATTATTAAGTTCTGCAGTATTTTGGGTATTTAAGTATTAACACGGGTTTGAAAATGGCCTTAAACGCTGAAACAACTGTCACAATAATAAAAAAAACTAAAAATACTTAATAATAACATTATTAAATTTGATTTACATTAAATTTAAAAAAATACTACAACCCTCGTTTTTTTGCGGAACGCTTCTACGGTATTGTAAGTTAATTTTTCCACAGTTTTTTTATAAATAAATAATCGCGATGTTTGGGATAACATCGCAAAATTTGTTCTGTTTTTTGTATGATAAGAAATATGCGATGCATGTGGTCGACAAGTTTTCTCTTCTTATCTAACATGATTTAATTTCATCACTTTTTAACAATTACAGCTGCAGTCCCGTTCCTTGGAGTATCTGGTGATAATGGAGGGGCTCCGGGGTCACTGCGCCGTGGCGGAGGGTCCCCCTGGCTGCGCGCGCCTTCGCCCCGAAAACAGCGAGCTCTGGGAAGACTTCCTCACGGCCAGTGGCTTTCTCAGGAGGTAACTCGACTACGGATATTTGATTTATTATAAATTACATCACCCTTTCATCATCATTGCGAAGTTTTCCACCACAGATGGTCTCTCCTGGCTCCAGTCTCTCGCCAGTCTTCAGAGTTATTCCCTTCTTGCTTCAATCCTCTTCCAAGCATTCAGTTCACCTTTTCCTCAGTTTGCCTCTGGGTCGCTTCTACTGGGCATTCTTTTGCTTATGAATTAAAATTCTTTATTTGACATTCTTTATTTCATATTCTTTATTTCACATTCTTTATTTTACGTTCTTTATTTAACATTCTTTATTTCATATTCTTTATTTCACATTCTTTATTTTACATTCTTTATTTTACACTCTTTATTTTTCAATCTTTATTTGACATTTTTATTTCATATTCTTTATTTCACATTCTTTATTTTACATTCTTTATTTCATATTCCTTATTTCACATTCTTTATTTTATATTATTTATTTTACATTCTTTATTTGACACTCTTTATTTCATATTCTTTATTTCACATTCTTTATTTTACATTCTTTATTTTACATTCCTTATTTTACATTCTTTATTTGATATTCTTTATTTCACGTTATTTATTTCACATTCTTTATTTTACATTCTTTATTTTACATTCTTTGTTTAACAATCTTTATTTGACATTCTTTATTTCATATTCTTTATTTCAAAGTCTTTATTTAACATTCCTTATTTTACATTCTTTATTTGACATTCTTTATTTCATATTCCTTATTTTACATTATTTATTTTACATTCTTTTTTTACATTCTTTATTTGACATTCTTTATTTCATATTCTTTATTTCACTTTCTTTATTTTACATTCCTTATTTAACATTCTTTATATTATATACTTTATTTCACATTCTTTATTTTACATTCTTTATCTTTCATTCTTTATTTGAAATTCTTTATTTCATATTCTTTATTTAACATTCTTTATTTTATATTCTTTATTTTACAATCTTTATTTTACATTCTTTATTTCACATTCTTTATTTTACATTCGTTATTTTAGATTCTTTATTTGACATTCTTTATTTCATATTCTTTATTTCACATTATTTATTTTACATTATTTATTTTACAATCTTTATTTTACATTCTTTATTTTTTTCGCTCATTTTTACTTTAATACAAATATACTTTGTGTGGCAAACGAATAAAATAGATATAGATAGTGAGATAGATGTGAAAGTTTGTATATATCCCTAATTAAAATTAAGGACAGTATTATTATAAACTAATAACGTTCGTACAGATATTTACTTTAGAAGGTTATTTAAACTATTATGTTTGTATACATATTTGTTTTAATCATTTAAGATAATATTAATAACTTTCAAAATGAAACATTAAACCGAAAGTACACATAAAAGAAAAAGATAAATACGGTAGTTTTAAACAAAGTAATTATTATTGATTTAATAATAAATTATTTGGTTACACCACTATCAACATGTTTCAGAAGCGAAACTTCCATCATCAGGATACACAGTATACTAAAAAATAACAATAAGCACAGAAAAATAATAAAAACAGAAAAATAATAACGTAAGAATAGACAAATTTTAAATATGAACAAAAATTGACAATAAATGATGAAAGAAGGTAAGTCATTTTTCAAAAATTAAAAAAAAAATTTAAGTTTATATTAGAAATGAATATTAAAAAAAAGCATAATATGTATAAAATGTAATATAAAAAAAAAATAATAAATTTATATTAATTATGACGCCACAAAATAACTATACATCTATTGAAGAAATTAAATTAAAAATTAAAAAATGAAATTACTTTTATTACAAAATATTATTTATTTATTTATTGTATTGGAACATGTATAGAATATTAACATTACCATATTTATAAAATGAACATCTAAGAAAATAAAGAGAGAGTGAGAGAGAGACAGCCTATCAGAGAAGGAGAGAGAATCGGAGAGGGTGAGGTAGATGGGTCGGGGTAGGGGAAGGAGGAATGTAGGCGCTACGTGGGAAGAAAGGGAACTAATTTAAGAGCCGATTTTTTGTTAGTTTTTTTGCTTATTTATGATTATTTGTCCATTTGATTTCTTTATGTCTATTTTTTTATGTAAAACTTGCACCCCTGTATTCTTAAAAGTATGGTCAGTATTAATAAGTGTTCGCCACTCTGAAAAATCTATGCTTAAAACATCTAAAGTGTTTTAAAAAAAAAATAGAAGTTCCTAATTAGAATGATAGAAATTGAAATATAGAATCATAATATGTCAGAAATATCTAGGTATGTTATATCTATAAAAATATCAGGAAAAGCATATGTAGAACACATATTGCCTATTGTGTGGTAGCAATTGATAAAAAATAAATCATTAATTCCATTGCCTTAAACACTGTTAGTTCATAATTTCAACATAATAAATTTTCTTCTTATTTTCTGATTACATCAGGAATACGACAAATATAAATTTATGGTCCGTGTTTCTGTTTGTCAGGAAATAACAAGACAATCAAATCACAATCTGATAATGCGTTTATCGCTCAGTTTTGTTCCGTTTCTCCGGATTTGATAACTTTATTGACATTTCGAAGTAATTATAGTTTTATTAGTCAATTTAACCACAAAAACAATCTCATTTAATTACGACGTCGAATAAAATTGTTTTCTGCAAAATGTTCAGATGAAAATATGAACGAAGGTAAGCCGGATGCATCTATTTTTTATGCATCTATTTTTTATCACACGGCATTAAAGAAAATATTTCATATTTTAGGTAAATCATAGATTAGATTAGGTAAAATAAAGAAGAAAAAAATCGTTCTTTAAAAGGAACGAATCCCAATTTTGTGCAGAAGCAAAATTCTCTGGAGAGGTGAGCTCTAGCATCATGGAATTGCACAGTTTTTCATTCTGGCATTTTTTGTTGACGTAATTACTTGGAGCTCATAACGTCATTTCCGTAATGAGCTATGAAGTTTAAAATAATCATCAACTAAAAAAATTAAGTTGTTATGTTATTGTCGACTTAATTACTCGGAGCTCACAACGTTATTTCCCCCATGAGATATGAAGCTTAAAATAATCATCAACTAAAAAAAATTAAGGTGTTATGTTTTCGTCGACTTAATTACTCGGAGCTCACAACGTTATTTCCCCCATGAGATATGAACCTTAAAATAACCATAAACTAAAAAAAAAACATGTGTTGCAACCCGGGTGTTAATTATGTTAGATTTTCCATGTTATACATATACCACATTACCCATCTCACTAGACAATATCGGCTGTTCTGAGACGGAAAATTTAATATGAGTGTTTTATTGTTTGCAGGGATAAAGTGGTAGAGAGGTGGGTGGAGGTTTTGGCCTGGGCCGCGGCGGGGGAGGCCTGCTCAGGAGGCGGAGCGCCGGGGCTGCTTGTGCCCTCCACCGCCTACCCCCATGTCAGGGACCTGCCCTTCGAACAGCAGTGCTACTATGGAGACGGTAATATTATGTTGAACCCTTACAGTCTAATTATGTGGTATCTAAGCAGTTGGAAATATTATAAGAGTGAACATTGGATCGCCAATGTATGCCATAGTTCCACTGGTAATGATTCAACTGGCCATCGTTCCACTGGTCACAATTTTACTCTTTATAGTTCTATTGTTTATGGTTCCACTGATTATAGTTCCACTGGCCATAACCCCATTGGCCATAACCTCACTCGTCATAACTCCACTGGCCATAACCCCACTGGCCATAACCTCACTCGTCATAACTCCACTGCCCATAACCCCACTGGCCATAACTTTACTGGTCATATTTCCACTGGTAACGACCTCACTGGCTGATCAAAACCCCAGTAGACGTAACTGCACTGACCGTCGTTCCACTAACCTTACTCGTCCCCATCTAGAGAACTCCCCGCCTGGATTTTCAGATCTTGGCTCCCACTGCTTTGCCAATGGATACTGTTTTAAAATATTGACATTATTTTATATACGCATTTATGTAATGGAAATAATGCAACACGTGATATATTTTTAAAGTACGAGTATTTCTACGCCAAGGAAGAGAACTGGCTCTTGAGTTTGGTTTAGGAGTTAAAATGTTAATAACAATGAGAATACATAGTTAAACATAATAAACAGGGCTATATAAATAATTTTTTTTTTTATTTTTTATTTATTATATTATATACGCCCTATATGGGCTTTTACATATTTAGTTTATAATATTCACACAGGTGCAAAACACATTTCAGTAACTGCTCCAAAAAATAATAATACACAGTAACAGAAAAAATAAAAAATAACAGGTCCAATATCCACCAAGTCAATACTGACATTGATAACAAATAAGAAAATAATGTAAAAAGTTGTAGTTAACAATAATTTATAAACCAGGCAGAAACAAATCACTCATCCTCCTTTTGAAATTTGCCAAGTTTAGATTATTGTCAAATACATCCATATCATTTAAGTATTTGTTACCAAGACTGTGTAAGCGTTGAATTGGTGAATTTAAACTATAGTTAGAACGGGATAAAGATATGTAGAAAGTTAATGTCTGTCTTGTAGTTCGATTGGGTATATACAAGTTTATTAAATGCAGGAGTTCAGAACAATTTAATTTACAGTTTAACAATTTTAGTAAAAAGGTTAGGTCGTTAATTTTCCGTCTGTTTTCTAATGTTGGAATATTTAAAATATTCATTAACGATGGGTAATTTATGTGCTCTAAAGGTATGTTTACTTTAAAATTTATGAAACACAAAAATTTTCTTTGAATTCTTTCAATATTGTGAATATGTATTTTGTAGAAAGGCGACCACACTATGGAATTATGTTCAAGAATGAACATAATGTTCATAATGAACATAATGTTCATAATGAACATAATGTTCAAGAAATAGATTTCTCTGACATTATTTTTCGATTCCCTTTACTTATTATGTAACATTATTTTTTGTACTATAAAGAGTTCTAGAGAACGCATTTGTAAACCTTAATGTTACTGTATATTTCAGTTCATGAAGATCTGGAGCCCTCTCATCACGGCTACCGTGTGGCCATCGTGGAGGGCGCCCCCTGGGTGCGCGTGCGCATGGCAGGGGGTGCACTGGGGGCCCGGGGGGTGCAGGCCAAGCTGGCCTTGGCCGTGCCCTACAGCGGATGGCCGCAGGGCAGCGACTTCCCTAACAGGGCACCGCTGGGGCACCCCGATGCTCTCATGTTCTACAGCGCTGCACAGACGGTAAAATAGCCGAATAAGCACGGAATGCCTTAAATTATGGCTGATTTAGTATGGAATATATGGAAATCTTGCCGGATTAGTTTGTAATGTCTAAACTAAGATGGCTTCATTAGTTTGGAGTGTCAAAAAACGTGACTAAATTCGTATGACATGCCTGAAATTATGGCGGAATCAGTACGGAATTCCTGAACTGTTTGTTTAATTCATGAATTAAAAGTTACTTTGTAAACACCACTTTTTTAATGTATGAATATCAAATTTAAGATGGCTGATTTAGTATGGAAGTTTTCCGTCTTAGAAAACAACACTGAATAATGTAGTATGTAATGCTACTGTCTTTTCTTCTTTCAAGGGATTTTACATAGTCGGCGGCGCCCCCGCGGCCGGCGTGCAGTGGTCGGAGCGCTGCGCCGGCTGGCAGCTGTGGGCGGAGGGGGCTCGCGCCCTGCTGGGGGCCCGGGGGGAGGGCGCAGCCCGGGTGGCCGAGGCCCTCGGGGCGGTGCTCAAACACCTGAGGGAGCAGGGCCAGGTGAGAAGTGTACCTATAGAATAAGTAATCTAAATTAAAAATCAATCTTAAATACCAAAACACATTCGGAGTCCCCTGCAACGTTCTTCCGACATAATTATTTAGACCCATTTCAAAAAATGTATAATGATCAAAATTACAAAATTACACCCAGCGTTGCGCGTTGTCTAAATTTATCCACTATTACAATATTATAAAAAGTGCTAAAAATTATGCTACAAATTCTGTGTGCTTATGATGGATATATGGATCTCCGCAAGGCTAGGTAGAGCGAGGGATGAGATTTTTCCCACAGCTTTGTCTTCAACACACAGCTTCACGTTTTTTTTTTTACAGTTCTGACTTTTCACATAACTAAACACAAGTAGGTACTTGTATGACGCGATTGTACCATGGAGTCCAGGAATATTCCTGATATCTTTTTCTTCCAAATGCAGCATCTTTTTTTAATCACACAACTGTCCAAACTGCTCCCTGTTAATCGAAGGCATTGATACTTTAACATCCCTAATTGGGGTTTGTTGTGAGGCTGAGGGAAGAGGTAGGTGGGAAGTACCAGGTCACCAAATACGGTTAAAGCCATTTCAAGGAACGTTTCGATTCTGAATGGGGTCTTTCACCAGGGCGGTACTGAGAGTATTTACCACCCCCTCTTATTAATTTATGTTATAAAGTAGGAATCTTTTCTTTAACCAATGGATCTATTAAATAAATTAAAACATAGATAATAGAAACAAGGGGATGGGCTATGAACCATTATTAGTATGAAACCGTGCGAACAAAAGCGTCGCCAACGTTATTCACCCATACTATAATGTAAATCCCTGCCGCTGTTTCTACTCATAAACCAAATGCATAGCTTTCGTTGGCTCTGCTGCACCGCTTTGATAGTCTGTGTAGTTTGGTTGTAGCTCGGCAGTCGGTAGTCCCTTTGTTTCTATTATCTATATAATATTATCATTTTTTCCATGGCTAGCCTCCCCTGAGGGCAGTGAGCCGCTTCATGATGGAGGAAGCCCTGCTGTGGAGACTGGAGAGGCCTGTGGCCAGGGGACCCGCTGGGGATCTGAGGGCCTGGTCTTCCTCCAACCTGGCGCATCATGTGCTGTGCGTCCTTGATACGTAAGTTATACGCAAAATCACAGAGTAAATAAGTACTAGCGATTATTCATCTTAAAAATCTCACTTTATAAAATAAAAATAATAATCGACAAGAGGTAAAGGAGGGCGGACGTGATAATGTTTTCTTTTTTAAAATAATGTACAATTTCAGAAAGTTTTTATTTTTATTTAAATGGTCAAACAAGGTTTAGTTCTTTAAGGTACAATCAGAAATTTTTGTAGTAGACAAAAAATGAGGGCGCTGCGATCAAGGTTTTAAATTGCAACAACAAGATGGCTCATAGGAAGATGAATATATTTAAAAAAAAGCATGGTCCAAATGGACATTTTTTTACTTTAACTACAGTTCCCAGAAATTAGTGATATTTTTCGAAAGGCAATGATTCTATTAATTGTTTTTGTTTTTAATTCGTACAACTTTAATAATGTTTTTATTAAGTTCTGCAATAAATTATGAAATAAATAATTTTAAACACCGTCCAAATTAGAATTGGGTAGGAGCAAATAAAATCGTATAAGTAAGTCGCCGTAATGTGGATTGAGAGGAACGGCTATGCTGCTTTATTCATACAACACTTAATTTACGATTTGACGCCAAAATCCCCATCCAAACTGAATGATGTATTTTTTTTAATTAATGGTTTAGTAAATATCTAGTACGGATGAGATTTTATTCATTTTTGTTTTAAATTTTAAAGTAGTTTATAGTTGTTTTTATTTTTTTTTAGTTTTCATATTTGCCATGTAAATATGATTACTTGTATAAAAATATAAAACAAAACATAAAAAAACGTTTTTTCGGGTCGATATTTTAAATTGTGTACGGCAAATTTGTGTTCCAAAGTAAATTGGTCGTTTTTAATTTAATTTAAAGTTCACCATAATGCTTACTTTAACATATAGTTACATCTTTTTTTATTTTTAAATTTCATTGTATTTTCAAAGGAGACGCGGTAAATTTTTTTTTTTACACCACCGTTAGCCCCCAAATCATAGTTAAAGGTGCCTTTAAAATCGCGAAAAATTATTTCCTCTAATGGCCTATATTTCATAATGTAAAACAAAAATAAAAAAATTGCTCCTAACTCGTACTATATATTTACTATACTTTTTGATGAAAAGAGTACCATTAGCTTTAGGTGAGTATTTTGGTCTCACATCCATAATTAAGTTTTGTATGAAATAGGCCGCACAGCCGTTCCTCTTAACCACAGTTTGAAAATGGCCATGAACGCCGAGATAACTGTCAAAATAATAAAAACTAAAAATGCTTCTAACTCGTACTATATATTTACTATACTTTTTGATGAAAGAGTACCATTAGCTTTAGGTGAGTATTTTGGTCTCACATCCATAATTAAGTTTTGTATGAAATAGGCCGCACAGCCGTTCCTCTTAACCACAGTTTGAAAATGGCCACGAACGCCGAGATAACTGTCAAAATAATAAAAACTAAATTACTCGCAGAACTAAGTAATAACATTGATAAATTTGATTTATATAACATCAAAAAAGAAATAATTCTACATCACATTTTAAGAGAATGTATTTTTATTTTTTTGTATGATTAAACATTTCGAAAGGAATGTAATTGCAAGGAAAAAGTGATTTTTTATATTTCTGTAAATTTATGAATCGAAATAACCATATATTTGATGTTAGATAAATAAATAAAATAAAGCAAAATCGTATTCATAGATCAAAAATTTAATTTAAAAAAAAAACTTTAAAAAAACAATTATAATGTTTTGCATTGTTACTTTAAAACAAACTGTCCAACATGAATGTGATTTTTTTTAATGTGAAGCCAAAATTTCAAAGACATAGTGAGTAGCTCGGTATTGCAACAAGAATGAAAAAAAAATACACATTATTGATTTTCTATATTTTATTGCCAAACGGTATACGTTTCTACCCATTCAGTAATTCAGGAATAAGTTTTTTGTACTTGAATCGCCAAAAAAAAAATAACCACCATTTTTTTTAATACCTGGGACAACGATTTGCTCATATTTGCATTTTATTTATTTGTCGAATGTTATAAAAAAAAACTCTTTCCTAAAAAGGTAATGATCGGTTTTGTTAAATTCAATGGGTTATTTCGATTTCATCTCTCTTCATTAACGCGGAGAGGGACGTCGGAGAGTTATTATTTATTAATTAAAAAAATGATAGTATTATTACGCAATACGATAAACATAATGTTTCAAAACATTGTTTTTTTTTTTTTTTGTAATGCCGATTACAAATTTTTGGTTACGTTTATTTGCAAAAACGCAACGACAAATTATTAAACATACTTTTCTCCGCTTTAGAAATCATATTCGTATTTTAAATATTTTGTAAAACGTACAATGGAACGGTCAGAAAAAAGTAATATTTCTGATTAGATTTTGATAAATGCTAAGCCGATGCAAATTTATAAAATATTTGACAAATATTTTTCTATTTAAAAAAAATATGTTTATCGTATTGCGTAATAATACTATCATTATTTTGAATGAATAAATAATAACTCTCCGACGTCCCTCTCCCCCTTAAGTGATGTTTACGCAAATAACCGTTGTTTGGGTGTCTAACTAACATTTTAGTGCTATGCGCTTTATTGCTAGAACTTCAATCGGTTTTTTTGGGTCTGGTCTTACTTAGGAATAAGTTGAAAGAACTGAAAAAAAAATCATTTTGCAATATGAGAATGCAGTAGAATACTAATTTATGAACATACAAGAGTGTGTATTAGAGCACAAGGCGATGTTATCTAAATACTACTAAATAAAATAACCTCAACCACACTGTAGCGGTTCCTAATTATAAGATATTTTTGCATACTGGTATCACCGGATAGCCGGCACTAGGTCTGCTCGCCGTGGCGGACCCAGGCACTTGTACATTCGTTTCCCAGTGTCCTAGTACCGCGTCCTTTTGATATTTCATATTTAATTATAAACAGTGTAGGTATTGCATTTAATAAATTATGCATTATTATTTGAGTCGTTTTAATACCTTCCTCCAACAGGTAAATTAATCAGATATACATATTACTCATCATCTTTACATTGGTGACCCCGACGTGATCGGGCAATCGTGGTTTCTTTCCAGGGTGTTGGCCCAGTTGACTGCCAAAACCGGTCGGCACTACTTCTTCCCCGGATGTGACGTTATTAAGATGGCGGTGTGGCGTGGAGCCCGTGTGGGCGAGAGGGACTGGAGAGGCGATGCAACTTGCTTAGCGGGGTTTCTAAACAAATTGCATACAGACGGAGCACAAATGGCAACAGGTAGGCTATTTTTCAGAGGTTGTGGTTGGAGATGAGATGAATTTGCGGGTATAGCGCCTGTTTTGAGTGAAGGTATAACAAATAAGTTAATAAATGGTAACGCTTAGTTTTCATGACCAGGAAGTTGCTATCGTCTACTACCAACATAAAAAGTATAGAATTTAAAAAAAAAATGACATTCGTACTTCTGTTCCCCCACTTTTAAGTGTGCGTTGAAATTGAGGGATTTTCTTAATCCAATTAAGAATAATAACTAAAGAAGTGCGCACTTCTTTAAATCCCTGTAATGGAAACATGTTTTTATAAAGCAACTTCGTCATTAAACTCTATAACAAAATGAAAACATTGAGCAAGTTCAAATCCTCCAGTAAAAATGAATTAAAAGCAAAGGCCTTGTAGTAGTAATGGCGCACATGTTAATGGTTATGAGTCCTCTCCCAAACGAGTCACATCCGGTGTTCCCCAAGGATCACATTTAGGACCGTTACTCTTTATTATATTCATAAATGATCTCACGACATAACTTTTTTGTAAATGCGGAATTAAATGCGGATAATTAAAAAACAAATCGTCCGGTAAATTTTCAACAAGGTTGTGTAATTTTGCAAAAATACCCATTTACGATATCTCAGCGGTGTTTAGATAATGCCATGGAATTGAACAATACCAAATCTAACATTACTTCCTCCACGAAAAATGTACGTAAAATTTATTATGCATTCACTATATCTGTGGTGAAATCTTAAACGAGAAATGAGTAGACTCCATCAAAGATCTGGGAATCTTAGTAGACTCAAAGTGGCTTGATTCTATGATAAACAATGCAAACATAAAGACAGATATTATATTTTAAAATTCAATTACCGCCTTCAGAATGAATTTTTACTAACATGTACCTGATGATCTCCTTACTAAAACGCACTTTATAATTATTATATCAAGTATTAACAATATATTTACACATGTATTTAAAAACATGAAATAATGTTCATTTTTGTTTTATCTACTTATTTGTAACGTATCGCTGCACAAATAATATTGTAATGATCTGTGTGCTCACCCATAACTGGAATCACGACCATAATCATATTGAAAATGTATTTCAATACTGTAATAATTATGTGATGCGTTTTGTTGTAGAGCCAAAAAAATTTTTCATAGTTATATTGAGTTCAACCAAATTTAAAACATTTTTTTCATCATGCATTATTGTTGCCCGTAATTTCTCTGGACAAATATTTTTTTCTTCATGTGGCATATGGCTTTCAACTTGGTTGTCTCGAGCCAGGATATCCGTAGGGAGACGGCATTCGGATCGTATAAATAAATAATTTATGAAATAATATCTCTGGTTCTAAACCGTGTCCTCTGTCTTCACCAGATGAAGAGCCATCATGGGGCAGGTCTCGCCTTGAGGGTGCCCTGGTGACCCGCTGGGGGCTCCTGCTGCAGGAGATGACCCCGGCCGGAGGAACGCGGGGCGGGCGCATGACGGGCACGGGGGCGGCCCCCTACTCCCCTCGGCAGCTGGCGTACCTGGCAGCGGCCGCCAGGGGACTGCTGACTGCGAGACAGGTGGTTATTCAGGTACAGTGTATAATATATTACTATTACTAGACCTTCATGGGGCAGGTACCGCCTCGAGGGGTTGGCTCTCTGACTGATTAAATAAATTTAGACATAGACACATATAACACATCCTTCTTCTTCTTCTGGTGCCTTCTCTTATTCCGATAATAGATAACTTCCGATAGGAGAGGGCACCAATAGAACCTGACGAAATAAATAACGTAGTTTTTATGTTAATATTTTTACACAAAGTACAAGGCCATTTCTTGCATTGTTTTTGGTGAGGTAGGTACAGCGGAAAAATCGGTGGAGTCAGATTCTATCCTATTATCACATATAGAATTTTACTATATAACACAATGAATATTCCAAGGATCTTTCTAATTACATAGTCTATAAAAGCTTATAAAAAATATTGCTTTACATGTAGTTTCTTATCGTTTTCAGGACTCCAATGAATGGTTCCAAGGAGGCCTATCTACAACCATTACACAACCCCAAGACCCCATCGAAGACCTGATACACCTCTTGGCAATAATACTAGACCAAGCGAGAGATTACTTCTTGAAAACCCACGTCTCCAATGGAATATTCGACGATGTTCAAACTAAAGACATCAAAAAAACCTCAACAGCTGCAAAAAAGACTTCATCAAAAGACACTCTAAAGCGCCACAAATTAAAGAATTGTTACGATGCATCCGCTGCGTACTTAATTGACGCGGTTCGAAGGGATTCCGATACACAAAAAGAGGACTTGACTGATGACAGTATACTTATGAGGACATTACTAAAGTGGTTGTATAAAGCCGTGGACGATGATAAAAAATACCTCTCTCCTGTGTTGAAGCCCTATTTGGACTTGTTATTCGTTACCTCGCATGAAAACAGTTGGCACCTGGAAGAGTTCAATTCCAGGATTTGCACAAAGGAGTTTGATGCTCTGACTTCGTTTTCTAAGTTGGTGCATGATGGTCATGTGAGTCCAGCCCAAGGACTTGTTGACGCTGCTTCTAAAGGCTGGAAATGGGCGGAAAAGATGCTGGAAATATTAGAGATTATTACCAATTCTGGAACAGGTAATAAAAAAATTCGGTTGTCTTTCGTAGATATTAGCTAGATTTTAGCAGTATTAAAAATCGATTATATTTAATTTTATTATATGCGTATGGCATACAATGCTGTTATCTTTCTTCTTTCATCATTTGCAAAAGGCTTCCAAACGTTTTCGGAAACTCTGTCGCTAGCAACGCGTGTTGTGCTATCTTCAATGTTTACCGTATTTCTCTGACAGTTAAACAGCCAAATCTTTTTACTAAAGTTCACCAGTTGTTATTGGGTATTCGACTATACCTCCTAGTTTAACAAAGTGTCTTCCCATCAAGGCGGGACATTGAAAATATTGGCGAATTGGAGTCTCTTCGTCCTCTTTTCTTACAGCTATTGATATTTTCAAAATTCAACAGCTGCACATGGCTCCTAAGCTGGAGGTGTCGTGTTAGTAGTCCTACTAGCTCCTACAAATTATTGAATTCAGTACAAGCCTTAATATATTTTTGCTGGAAACCTGTTGTCATTGATATTGGATGATACCATCGACCAATAAACACAGATGCTTCATGTAAATTTATAGGTAGAAAGATCGAAGCTTCATAAATTGGTTATAATGTTCATGTGAGATAATGTGACTGTATTTTTGGGTTTCAAAACTGTCATCAAGAAGGCGTAGTAAAACATTATTGGTTTTATATTGTTTTCAGTATTACGATTAGTTTTTCCTAAACATGATGGCCCGGACATGAGATTCGACTTGAGCTTACCAGCAGACGCGCGGGAGAGGGACAAATGGAACAGCTTCCATGCAAATAAGAAGAACAGACTTGTGGCCAAACTAAACATGGCAGAACAGTGCGTCGTTGAAGCGTTCATCTGCAGTTTGGATAATGAAGCAATGGGGTAAGATAGACATATTTTATCCAGTGTGTTAATTATCTAATTTACTTACAATGGACCGACATACTCGTATGCGCATGTAAGCAATTCCAATAATACATCAATACAACTCATGAATTTTTGTGGGGTTTTTTCCAAAATGAATTTTAATGTAGAATTTTTGTACCTCATTACAGAGTAATAGATTATCTCAGTATTGCCACTATTGCCTGATGGCATTCCCCGATACAAAAATGCCATAAATCCACTGGCTATGACGGAAAAATCGCTTATTGCTTGAAATATAAAAGTATGATATCTCTAATGTATCAGCCGGCAAATAACAGAACATCATTTGGACAAATGAGCTTTTCTTGTAAAGCTCCTTTTTATATAATTGGCTTAGTGACAACATTAAAACTGTAGATACGCTAAATTTATTTAAAAAAAAATGGTCAAAAAGTCTATTTTAGCTGAGAATGGTGATTTCGTTTTATCCATAATAATAATAATAATAATAATTGGATTACTTCTATAGCGCCGTTTTCGTGGGAAAATCACCTCAAAGGCGCTTTACAATTAATTAAATAACATATACAACCAATACCTTACAGTTAAACTTTATTACTAATGGCTTATAAGTAAGACTTATGGCTAGGGACTAACTACTGAGACTTATAATTAGTGACTTACATCTATGGCTTATAGGTAGTCACTTACCAACTAAAAGTTATAGCTAGTGACAATTTAAACTTAAGTAGGCATTACTAGAATAAAAACCTAACACATATATAAACCTAGTACCTATTTAAAACTAATACATATCTATGACCAAGTGCATATTTTGTATACAATACTGCAAAATGACGTACAACTATGGCTTAAACCTAGAGTCTTACAACTAACATACCTATTTATAATAATATAAATACCTGTATGATTATTGCTCGTGCTGTCAGTGGTAAAGCACACAAAAGTGTAATAATTTTTATTGAAATTAAAGAAGGTAGTCTGGGCGGTAGAAGGTAAATAGGAATATAAGTAATTCTCTTGGACTGAGTACTCGAAAACACCATTAGACCAATGGGGTCGTTATTCTGAAAACGATAATTTAAAAAGATGAGTCTTTAGTTTTGCTCTGAATTCAGTAGAGCTGTCGATTTTTCGCAAATGTGAAGGGAGTTTGTTCCAGGCTGTTGGGCCTGCCACCGCAAAAGCTCGGTCTCCAAAATTGGTATTGGGATTGCGTTTAGGTACTGAGAGTCTTCCTATGGCCGTTGAAGACGCTGAACGAAGAGATGATTGCCTAGTGTTGACATCGTTTGGAGTGCATAGTTCCGCCAAGTAGGGTGGTGCCATGTCGTGTATCGCCTTAAAGACCATCCAGCATAGTTTAAACTGGATCCTCTCAGGACACTTAAGCCAATGAAGGTTTCGCAGATGTTGAGATATGTGGGAGTATTTGGAAACGCCGGTTATCAGCCTTGCTGCAGCATTGGAATCTGACTGAAGTCTGTCAGTATATATTTTGGGGAGACTTGCGTATATGCCGTTGCAGTAATCAAGTCGAGAAACAACGTAAGAATTTACCAGCATCTTTGTGCCATTAGCTGGAATATTTCTCCGTATTGATTTGATTTGGCGCAGGTGAAAGAAACCTGCGCTTACTGTCTTGTTAATCTGGGATTTGAGTGATAGATCTGCATCTAGATGCGCACCTAAAAGTTTAACGCCTGTTTTAGGGATGATGTTACAGCCCGAAGTAGTGAGAGGAGATTCATCTAACATTGATTGGCGCTTTTTTGTTGCTGTCCAAAGTTTTGCTGTTTTGGATGGATTTAATCTTAATTTGTTCGAAGACATCCATTTTGTAATGGCGGCAATGCATTTGACAGTAATTTCCTTTAATTTGTCTTTCTCATTCGGTGCACAATAGAAGATTTGCTGATCGTCAGCATAGCAATGGGAAAGAAGTCCGAATGATTCTATTTTTTTGGTAACATCGTTGATGAACAAAATAAAAAGTAGGGGTCCCAGCACTGAACCCTGGGGGACTCCAGAAGTAAGGGTTACAAAGGGAGAGTTTTTACCATGTTATCCCTGTTATCCCTGTTATCCCTGCTATCCCTGTTATCCCTGTTATCCCTGTTATCCCTGTTATCCCTGTTATCCCTGTTATGTAATCAATATTGAAACTTATGTATGCTCGATATTATCATTATTATTTACATATTATTATTTACTTATTAGTATTTACTTCTTATTACTTACTTATTACTACTTAATTAATATTTACTTATAGTTTTTATTTTTTTACCTACTTATTATTTACATAATTTTATTTACATCTTATTATTTACCTATTTTTATTTTTATTATTATTTACGTATTACTATTTACATAATTTTATTTACTATACTTATAATTTACCTATTTTTATTATTATATGTGTATTATTATATGCTTATAACTATTTACTGATAACTATTTACTTATTGATATTATTTAATTATTTTTATTTAATTTTTATTATTCATTTACTATTATTTACTTATTAATATTTACTAATTTTTATTCATGTATTATTATTCACTTATTACTATTTATTGATTATTATTAAATTGTAAAGCCGTTCATCTGAACACGGGACTATCCTAGTGAGATGAGTGAGTAATGTTTTTGTTTTTATAGTTAAATTTAAGAATAAATAAAAAAAAATAAAAAAAATTAGTTATCGGGTGAAATGATGTCTCATTTGCATAAATTTTTTTATCTAAACATTAAATCAATCGATTAGAGATGCCAGCTGTGCATTCATTTTGGGGTTGGGTGAAAAAATGTGTTATTTTATATTGTTTAATGTTAAACAAATAATTTTTAGTTTCGAAGGAGTCGTCCAAAACAGCAAAAGCGAGGAAATCCTTTCCACTGGAAAAGCAGACCACACCATCTCCAATGGAGATATCTCAAAGACCCATACATTGAGAAGTAACACTGGGACCATAGACACAATGGCAACCAGCATGGACAGCAAATACCACACCATGAGGAGCATCTCGTCTAAGTACAGTACCTTGCGGAACTCCGAGAGTCTCTTCGGGTCCTGCTGGTCGGCCGGAGACACCCTGAGACTGAGGCATGGGGCGCAGAGACCTACGGTGCTGGAGGAGCTCAATCATAATGGGGAGAAGAGATTTACCGGATACGGTATGTGCTAATAAGCGATATAAATATTTAATATATATTTTTCATTGTTATTTGTTGGCTTTTACCTAGTGTTAGTTTGAACAGACTGGTAGGGGTGTTCATCTAATTGCAACCTGTTTTTCTTTATGAAATTTGTTTATTGACTAATCACAAAGTTGGTTCCATTTTTTGCGAATTAAAAAAAAATACGAAATAAAACAATATAACAATACAATAAATTTATTTACCACTAACTGATATGTACCTGGCCTTGCTCGGGGTTTTATTTTTTTGTAATAAAGTTATGGAGTTGTGAAATTTTACTTGTCGTTTGGGTGCCATAATTGATTTGACAGCGAAAATTTACTATCTCTAAATAAAGAAACATTACTTTGATATTTTTTATTTCAATCCAAACATTTATTTTTTCAAAACGTATCTTTTATAATAAAGTTCTTAAGTCGGTACCTACTTGTGTTTTCCATTTTGAAAATATTCTACCCAAACAAACCTTCTTCTTTTGAATGTGTAACCTGTGGCTAACCAGAGTGGTATATCTATTGACTAACTCAATACAACATGGCGGGTTCAATGTTTTCATACTAATTTTAAAACGTTATAGCCACAGTTTTACATATTGGATTTCATTCAGATTAAACTTTTTTATAAACCTTCCCGGCAATAATAATGTGCTGTTTTCAGCAAAACCGGTCAAGTAATTCTCTAGAAAATCGTGGACAGACAGACAGACAAACGTTAATTATTTATATATAGCGATTTAATATATTTAAAAAAATATATATTGTTCGAATAATTAATACCACAAGTGTAAAGCTTTAAAAGGTATTTTAAAAACATATGTGAATGTATTGAGTACGTACATAACTTTGAATAGATACTAAGCACTAGATTCATTCGCTGTAGTGAATCTATTCAGGCTGATTAACACAGTCTTCTGAATTTATTAATTCAATTCATTCATTTAATTCATTTAAAAAAAAGAGATTTTTTCGAATTGCAAATCGCAATCAATTTCGCCCACGTATAATACACTAGACATACCTCCTGTTAGATTTGAACGAAAACTGATGAAATCGTTGACTAAGCATCTTTTGGTTCTAGCCCCGAGAGAGCCAATGCACATACAGCGCTTTGTCTCTCTTTGACTGCCTGACATCGTATATTCCATTCCATTTTATTTCGAATTTGTACTGAGAGAGTGAATTTTCGAATTTTAAATCCCGAATGGCCATACTTTTGGATAATGAAACACGCCGACATCGCATTTCTTGTGTTCTTCTTTATTCTATTTCCTAACGAATGTTTTTTTTCGATTTTTAATTATTAATTATTTTTATTGAGATTTAAAAACCTCATTTTAATATTTAATCATTGTAGAAAATAATATTAACATAAGCCAAATGAAACATGAAAACGGAAAACAAAACGATAGAAAATAAAAAGATTTCAGTTGATATTAATCCGAGAAACTGTCTAGTTTGCAATTGTATTCCTCAGGAACTTTGTAATCATTATAAAGATAGCTGCCAATAATATGGGATTAAAAATGGAGAATAATATTAACAAATCTTGAATTTGAGATATGATATCGATGAAGATGACATACATTGAACTGATCTCATTAGCTAAGTTGGTTAAGCGGTTGCCCCGGATAGGCAGAGGTCCTGGGTTCGAGTCCCAGATGCGACCGAAATCTTTTCATTTTCTGTCGTTCTTTCCGTTTTCATGTTTCATTTGGGTTGATGTCAATATTGTTTTCTAAAATGATAAATTTTTTTTAAAATTGTTTGTTTGTCTTTCAGATGACATCGAAACCAGTTTGCACTGCTGCCTGCGAGATGCCACCCCTTTGACCGTAGTCCTGGAGAAAAGACAAGCTTTGGCGCCTCACCGGGAGTACAAAGGAATCATTATGGCGCTCATCAACATGCAGCGCTATAGCGTAAGCTTATATTATTTTAGACTAAACAAAACGTAATACACGCTCATAGATGGCGATAATTAGAAATATTTTAGAAAAAAACACTTTCAGCACGTAATGCTATTAAATATTAAGATGAATTGTTTGTTGGCGGGTGTACTCACGGAATATGAAATGAACCATTTTTCCCCCAAGAAACTTATAAAAATACAATATATCATTGTAGAACTAACATATACAGTATTTTTATAGATTTATTAAAGAATACCGGTCAGTGGCTGAGTTGAGATCGCGTTTGGGTCTCATCTAGGCATCGTGAGTTCAATTCTTCGGCTGGCTAAGTCCTCCATTATGATATAAACCAACAAAAAAAACTTGACCTTTCAATTTACAGTAACAATTTTTCCATTTCACATTCCGTATGTACACCCGCCAATAAACAATTCATCTCAATATTTAAAAGCTATGAGCACGTATCACGTTTCGTTTAACCTTAATCATTGAAGATGATATGAAATACAAAACAGAAAATAAAAAGATAACGATCGCATCTGGGAATCGAACCCAGGACCTCTGTCTTACCGGGACTATGGCTCTAACCACTAAGCTAATGGGACCTTATTACTTTCTGTCATTTTTATCAACATCGTACCTCAATTTAAGAATTACTTATATCATCTTCAAATAATTCCAATATTTTTGGCTGCTACCTTCTTGTAGTCTGAAAGATTCTACTAAAATTTATTTGCAATCTAGATAGTGTCTCGGAAATACATATCTGAATTTTATTTATACCGAAGGGACATCTATTGATTTTTCTATATAGGTGTAGAAATATATTATTTTTATAATAATAATATAATACATAGAACTTTATAATATATGATGTTTTTCAGGGAAAAAATACCCCAAGAACGCTATAAAAATCAATGTTCTTACGATATAGCTATGAAGTATAAAGACATTTTGACAGATCTATCAAACTTGGCAATTTTGGCATAACTGTCCAGAGCCAGAGGGACTATGGCACCTCCAAATGCGGTATGTTATCACGCTGAAGGGAAATGAGACGGGAAGGAGATGGGGCAGGGGAAGGTCGGGACGTGCTTGGATATTAAAATCTGACCACCGAAAATGGCTAAACCCGATTTCGATTCCGAATGGTGACCTTACGCTAGAGTATCTATATTTGGAGAATACACCTACCTGCATTAAGAGATGCAATTCAGATATTCTTTTACGTAAAATTTGGCAAAGCGTATTAGCATAATAAATAAATACCTAAAAGTGGTGTAAACAAAGTACATTTTTAATTATTTAATAAATAAATATCTGGCTAAGATAAAATGATTTTTGTGGAATTCCACTTGTAGCCTAAATATTTCGTTTGTGGAATTCCACGATTGCGTCATTCAGTGTGTTAAAAAACATCGTGTTGTTGTTTTCCATTTCCACGTCCCACATTCTACCCACACACTTTTCAAACCTACGTCATGAGGATTAACTCGGCGTGAACTTTTGTACCTTGTACCTACACTTTATTGATTCAGTTTATAAACACAGAAAGTTCATGGCTAACAGTACACTTTTAGATGTAGCAGGTAATTTTACATACATTTTGTGGTAGTTTATTCCCAACTGCATTCACAACGTTCCTTCTTACTGTGTTGATTTAATTAATATTAATAATAATAATTGGATTATTTGTATATCGTCGTTTTCGCGGGAAAATCACCTTAATGGCGCTGTACAACTGAATTTATCTAAGATATATATCTTTTGAGGTGATTTTTCACAAAAAAAGCGCTATACAAATCATCGAATTATTATTATATAATTAATCACAAATTCAAACTTACGGTGGCGTGCAGTCCATAAAGGCTGAAAAGCTGTGTCTACCCGAAGAAAAACGAACCATTGAAAAAAATAATTAAACTGATTTCTAACTTTTTATTTATTTTATTTTTTATTAGTTTCCATATAATTTTGATATTACAAGGTAAGGTATAAATATTAAAAATACATATATATTATAGAACTTTTTCATAGTCCTCCTCACTAGGAGATCCTGTGCTGAGGCGGACCAGGTTTTGCACAAAGGGGTTTCAGCGACTTCTATATTTCAACTTCAAGGTTACGGTAGGGTCTTTCCAGTAATTTCTATGAAGTTTTTTTGAGAATAGTAGTCATTTCTCATTCTGGTAATTCCTTAAGCCAAGTTTTGCAGGACTTAATGCAACTAAAATGCTCATTTGTTCTGTTGGTTAATAAAATTGCAAATTTTAAATATTCAATGCACATTCATACCTAAACTGCACAGTCTATCTTTATTCATAAGGCAATGTACTCCACTCCTAACTTGTCATATCACTTAGACATAACTTACAGCTAAGATTTATTACTAGTGATTTTAAAAGAAAATTAATATAAATCAAATATCGTTAATGTTATTATTAAGTTTTGTAAGTATTTTTATTAATTAATAAAGTAAGGAAAATTATATTCTCATTATGTTCACATTATCAAAACAATACAACACATTTAAATAAATCAATTAAGAAAACATTTTCAGTTAAATACGAGCAAACACATTATAAATGTGAAAACCTAAAAGAATTCAGAATTTTAATTGTTTTCTAACTAAATCGGTTTTACCGATAATAAATCATTACCCGTCCAAATTGAAAAGGAGTGGGAGTAAATAAAATCATATAAATAAGTCGTCACAATGTGGATTAACCAAAGTTTGAAAATGACCTTAAACGCCGAAACAGCTGTCACAATAATAAAAACTAAAAATTCTTGCAGAACTTAATAATAACATTATTAAATTTGATTTACATTAAATTTTTAATAAAATTAAATGGAGTTTTAGGAATTAAACACAAAAACGATTAATAATATAACTAGTGTCTTGACTTATAGCTAGCAACTAACTACTGAGACTTATAACAAGTGATTACATCTAAGACTTAAAGCAAGTGACTTTTTACTAAATTACCTTTGGTTTTCCTTTTTTCCCCCTTTTTATGAGAATTGTGAACTGTCCAGAGTCAGAGGGACCAAGACATCCCCATTTGGGGAATGTTATGAGGTTGAAGGGCCTGCTTCATACAAAACTTAGTTTTGGATTTGAGGCTAAAATACCCATCCAAACAGGACGATATATTTTTTTTCAAAAAGTATAGTAAATATATAGTACGAATTAGAAGTAATTTAATTAATTTTTGTTTTACATTATGAAATATAGCCCATTAAAGGAAATGATTTTTCGCGATTTTAGAGGCACATTTAATAGTTCTTTAGGGGCTAACGGTGATGTAAAAAAAAGTTTTACCCCACCTGCTTTGAAGATATAATAATTTTTAATTAAATTAAATAGAATTCTACGAATTAAATACAAAAACAATTTATAATATAACTAGTGTCTTGACTTATAGCTAGCAACTAACTACTGAGACTTATAATAAGTGATTACATCTAAGACTTAAAGCAAGTGACTTTTTACTAAATTACCTTTGGTTTTCCTTTTTCCCCCCCTTTTATGAGAATTGTGAACTGTCCAGAGTCAGTGGGACTATGACATCCCCCTTTGGGGAATATTACGAGGTTGAGGGGAGTGGTGAAGGGAAAGAGATTGGGTAGAGGAGGGTTGGGAAATACGAGACTTTTCAGATCTGGTCACCACACACGCCTTAAGCCATTTTAAGCAACTTTTTGATTCTGAATGGTTGTTTTTTACCAGGAATGTGAATGTGTGCTATGGCCCAAGACAGTGTGGAATTTCACCGTCTCTGCATATCGTATACCCGTGCGGAGAAATGGCACGGTGATAACCTACTTAATTAATACTCCATTATTTGACCTTGAAATGAAATATGTTCTATCTTAAGCAAGGGGAGCAATGCTAACAGAGGTAGTCTCATTACAAAATATAATGTATTCATGTTTTATCGCTAATTTTATGTAAACGATTCGGGGGTTCGAAATTGATGTAGGTGTACAGTCGACCTTAGTATGAACCCCTATCTCGGCCTCGTCTCACGTAGGCTACGAGTCGTTTTCGTTGTGCTTTTACCTCCGATATTAATTTATTTATTTCCTAACCTAACTCCATCCTAACGCTGATCGATTCAAACCGCTGCACAGTGCTGCGTTCCCATGCAAGGCTAGCAATTTAAAAAAACAAAAGTGGTTCAAATAATTTTACAATTCTATAAGTAGGATGACTAATGCGTGGCGCTTTTTAGAAATTCAGAAACTATTACAGGTAACAATGAACAAGCTCAATAAACATTGGAAATTGTAACCTTAAACACAAATCTCAAAATTTGAGCATCAGTAGTAAATATCTAGTTTTTTGTATTTATTTGGAGTGTGGAAGCTACTAACTATCAGTAGTAAATATCTAGTTTTTTGTATTTATTTGGAGTGTGGAAGCTACTAACTATCAGTAGTAAATATCTAGTTTTTTGTATTTATTTGGAGTGTGGAAGCTACTAATCATCTTTGAAAAAAATTGTGTGTTTGAAACAACATAATTTTTTTTACGCACAGGAAATATTTGTTAGGCTATTGATTCATGTGTAATTTGTCCATATTGTACCCTCGTATAAGGCTATAAAAAAAATAATCAGGTGAGGGACCTTTTGTTGTTTTGTTGAATTTCGTTAAGAGGCCTGTTTCATACAAAACTTAGTTTTGGATTTGAGGCTAAAATTCCCACCCAAACTGGATGATATATATTTTTTATCAAAAAGTATAGTAAATATATAGTACGAATTAGAAGCAATTTAATTATTTTTGTTTTACATTATGTAATATAGGCCATTAAAGGATTTTATTTTTCGCGATTTTAGAGGCACATTTAATAATTATTTAGGGGCTAACAGTGATGTAAAAAAATTTTTTTACCCCATCTGCTTTGAAGATATAATGAAATATAAAATACATATTTTTTTAAATATTAAATTAAGCATTATGGTGGACTTTAAATTGAATTAAAAACGTCCAATTTAAGTTGGAACACAAATTTACCGTACATAATTTAAAATAGCGACCCGAAAGAAGTTTTATTTTTAAATGTTTTGTATTTATATTTTTATTTACGTAATCATATTTACATAGCAAATATGTTTTTTTTTGAAAATACGACAAACCCGCAAATAATTTTCTAAGTTGCCTCTAAAATTATGAAAATTATTTTTTTTCCATGGCCTTATACTTTATAATTTAAAACAAAAATAAATAAAATACTTCTCATCCGTATTAGATATTTACTAAACCTTTAATTAAGAAAAATATCATTCAGTTTGGATGGGTATTTTGGCCTCAAATCCAAAATTAAGTTGTGTATGAAACAAGCAGCGCAGCCGTTCCTCTTAATAGCGGCCACATTATCGTGATGAAAAATGCATTTTCTTTGGTTAGAAGACTTCATAGTCGAGAAAAATAGAAAATAACATCTATTTGCAGCTGCTGCTCACACTTTGAGCTTTTACAAAACAACTGATAGAAGTTGCACTTTTCCAATAATAGAATGGATTACGTTTAATGACCTTGTTCATCAGTACTTGCGAATATTTCTGAGAAACGTATTTTTCCTAAATAAGCACCATGCATTAGTCGTCTAACCTGTAGGAATAGTAATAAAATAATATAAGATTTTGAATAATAAGCTCCCATTAATCAAACTACTAAAAAGTAGTATATCGGGACTTTTTGTATTATTTTTGGAAAATGTATTAAAAGTTTTTTTTTTTTTACTGTGTACTGAAGAGATAAACCTATAGAAGTGTGATCTATACCAATAGTGATTAGTGATTATTTAAAAAAAATATATATTAATAATTTTTTTTAAACAAATTGAAGCTAATAAAACTCATCGATATATATTTTTTTAATAATTGATGATGATGATATTGACAGTTCATAGAAATCGAAGTATGATACCGATAAAAATGACGATATGCATTGGGGTAGCCGGAGCTCAGTTGGCATAGAGCGCAGGTTTCATATAGACTATAAGGTCCTAGGTTCGAACCCCAGCTGCTACCGTTATCTTTTTCTGATTTATTATTATTTACCTAGGTGCTGCAAGAGCTTTCTGGGTGGTTGTCAGGTAAGGAAGAGAGGGCCGGCGCCTTGAAAGCTCTCCACCGCTTGGCCAGGGGAGGAAGAAGAGCCTCTGGTCCACTTCCTCATGCGCCACCTTCAGCTCATAGGCACAACTACACACTTAGGTGAGGAAAATGATAAACCAATGAACTAATAATACACAATCTTCTTTAAAATATTCTTTAGAATAGATCGCGCCATTAGAATTGACCAAAACAAAACCATTTTATGTAGTGTACTTGTATACTCGTATGTGCATACACTTCCGACAGTAACGAAATCCTTACAAAAAGTCACCGAGAAACAGTCTTGCTTACTTTAAAAGCGTGTTATTTTTATTACATGTATTAAAAATGAACTTACTTTCATTTTCACTGTATTTTTCATTTCTAAAGTCGAATTACAAGTTAGAAACATGCTGTATATAAGCAATGGATTCGTGTGAGTAGTATGTTCGACCAACCCCGATTGCGATACCCATAACGTAAGAAGCAAACAACCCGCATTTTTACGATCGCTTTTCATGTTGAAGTCCTCAACCCGAAAAAATAAAATACCCCTTGTGATATGAGTTCACATTCATCAGTAAGTCCAGTAGAAAACAGAATGACGGTGCATTGTTCGATAATGTAAAAGGACTTAAGTTAGATATTTCTCTGAACTACCATATCTAAGTTTCAATGCGAGGTTTAATTGAATCAAAATGTTAATACTTGTAAGTGTAACTAATGAAATCCTCTTATATTTTATTAATTTATTAACGCAGACCCGTTAAAAATCACGGGATATTCTAATCGGAGAATTTGTGAGGCTTAAAGATTACAAACATTAAGCTTACATTCATAAGGAATGCAGTTAAAAAAAAGGTTAGAAAAGAAAAAAAAATACCACTGCCAAGAATCGAACACTGATCAACTGCTTGGAAGGCAACTATGCTGAATGTTAACTATTACACTACTAACTGTTGATTGCAAGAACGGCTGCATACATTCTTTGTATTTACTGAAAATAAGGATTACGCATTTTAGAATTAGAATGTTACTAAAATCATGTCACATCACATCCGAAATAATATTGTTTAATAATATGCATTTTTCAATAAAGTTCTAATTAACCGCTAGAGTGTGGCCCAGCGCACTCGCGGTGAAAGCTTTAGTTACGTAAATTGCGACGCAGCGTTATAGCGCCGCAATTTTCCGTGTGCTTTTTGTTGTCCACGGGATAGCACGTGTTCAATTTGAGCATGGTATATTGCGGTTGGCGCTTGTCTTGATAACTGTATTTATTGTTTATCCTGTTAAAATAATAACACCCAAAAGTGAATCGATTTTCTTCACCATGTCGGAAGTTAGTTCTAATATGGATGATCATAATGTATCAAATGACAGCGGCATAACGGACGACGGGTTCTTTTTTCCTATAAATGAATGTGTGCAGCAGTGCAAATGAGATAAGGCGATCCAATCTCACATGCGATCGCTGTAAAAAGGGACTATATGGACCTAGAGGGAAAACACAATTGTGAAGTGAAATAATCTTATATTTTTGTATTTTTATAATTAAAATGTGTTGTTTTTTAAAATTTGAACTATTATATTAGTGAAATTTCATTATTTACTTGTATAATTAAAAAAAAAAAATATATTAAAATTAATTGATATTTGTCCAAGTTATTGCATTTTTATTGAATACTATACTTTTGTATATAAAAAACACAGAATATCTGTAGCAATTTATATACATACTTGCAAAATAAGCATAGCACTAAAACGGTTAATTCGCTGTTTTTTTTAGTATTGCAAACGTTCGTTACTACTCTTTCACAATATCATAAGTATTTCATTCTTAAAATGTAATCGCCTCATCGTAATCACAAACGATTTCTGCCATTTCTTCTGTTTTTAGCCATGCATTTAGTGTCATTTATTTATATTATAACATTCTGTGCAGTAATGGTAATGGAACATGTTTTATTTTATTTTTATTCAATAGTCCCAAACGAACCAATCTACAACACAAGATAAGAGCGTCAGTGAGGCAGTACTACAGACGAAGAAATATTGATGCCATGTCCGGGGACGAGAGTAGCAACAAGAAGTCAGAAAAGAAACCACCATCCAGCCCAGAAAACTCTACGGAGAGTGGGGTAAGATTTACCGAATATGTTTTTAAATTTAATTTTCAAATTTTTATAATTTCACATAGTGTGTTAATTCTACCTTATTTCTCTTTCGTTTGCAGTGTCAAAGTCCATCTTCGTCTATCGTAAGAGACGACGAACTCAATTTAGAAGTCCAACGAGAATACTTGCACTCTTCAACTCTCCACGACATAGAGCAAAACACCACTTTATCAGACCACTACATGAACCTATGCAGAGAGGCTATCAGAGACTCGAACATGAAACGGTCCCACGCTGCATTCCAAGAATTCAATAAAGAAATGAGCAGCAAAAACATTAAAGGAGGTATAAAAGACAAACACAGAGCTTCATCACTTGGTAGAAAGACGGGATCTGAGAGTAAAAAGAATTTGAATATTGATAAATACGGGATGGTGAATACAGTTGGAAGGAACTCCGTGAAAGAGTTAAAGGTTTCCACTGATTCCCTGTTGGGGACTTGTAGAGAAGCGAGATTGCATCATGCTGCTAAGAGATCCGCTTTGCCTGGAGTCAGTACTTCAGATGTTTCTTTTGGAGATGCTTTTAAAGTATCTCCGCTCTATTCCAGTGGGGCATCACAGTATGAAATGGTAAGTTTTACATATGTATAAAGGGTGGCGCAAAAGTCATCCCTCGTTTTCCCAAGGTGGGAACTGTGTTTGTTGATAAAAAAAATAGTTCTGTTTTTTAATTATGTTTATTTAGACGTTTAAATTTTATTATATTACGTCGCGAAAATAATATCGGTCAAGTGGCCAATCCCAGAGCTGATGTACATTCGGGCTCGTCTTTTACCGCATTTTCCATGACTTTTCTCAAAACTTCCGGCGATAAATTCTCCACTTCTAGTCGGATGTTCTACTTTAGGACTGCCAAGGTCTGTGGTATATTTGTACTCGTATAGATCCGCGACTTCAAAAAAACCCAAAGAAAGTTCTCTGGAACGGTCAAATCCGGCGATCTTGCAGGCCAGTACAAATCGCCAAAACTTGCTTCAAAATGTTCACCGTCTCTCGCGCTATGTATGCGGTTGCACTGCTCTGCTGGAACCACATGTCCTTTCAACCCAATTCGATATGGCAGCGAGAAGTCGTTGATCATGACGTATCCCCTGTTGGATTGCAGGTAATGTTGGGTAGGAGGAAGGTCAGGTAGGGGAAAATGCACCACGATGGGCGTCAGCGTTGCGAGCGGAGGAGTGGGTCGGGTATTACAAATGGAAGGAGGAGACAATAATATCAGCGTGACTTACCCCGGTAACTTGGTGATGTGACATTATAATTAAAAAAATAAAATAATATCCGTGTAAAAGAACACTTAAGATGTCTGGTGATGGCCTTTTAGGTAGGGTGTCTTTGTCCAGACATCGGTTAGCTCAGATTCGATAACAGCATGAGGCTTTCTCTCCCTCAGGGTCAGTGGAACGACCGCGGTCTTATAATTGGGTTTGAGGCGTTTCTAAGCTACGTTAAATGAGTCGAGGAAGTACTTTCAGTCTCGGAATTTATTGTATGGAGAGAACAGACATTGCAGGTTATGAACAATCGAGTAATTAGTAGAAAGGTCCTATTTCTGACATGAAGTTAACCTAAATCCTCTCTCTCTGATGGAAGTCTATAACCAGGAATAGCAAATGGCAAGGGCGAGTACAACACATAACAGGGGATAGGTTAGAACAGCTTATATGAGGTGGTCTGTCCGGCGGCGTGAGATGCGTGCAGGGTCACAAGAGCTGGTCATCTCCACACTGAGTTTAAGTTAGTCTTTAAGTTACTAGTCACCATCTTAGGTGATTCATAGTAAAAGAGCACGACTAGCTAGGGGTTTCAACCCGCATGCGTAATACGTTGCCTTTAAGATTTGGTTGACAAAATAGCACTTTAGCCGCGAACTCTTACAGAGTCGCTGCGGATGGATAGCTGATCCAATCGGTAGTAGGTCCCAAACAGGAATGCCGAGCGTTCTGTCAAGTCGCTTCCCATTACTCTGTTATATCGGTTAGTCATGAATGTGTGGCTTTCATTGGTTTATTTGAGCGGCAAAATCACCTGATTGGTTGATTATTGTGAGCATTTCAGGGAAACGTCGTAATTGGTTGCCGGCTATTTGTTATGACGAGGAGCTAGGATTTAACTTAGGGTCATCCTTTTGTTACGTAACACCCCATAAGTGGAAATGCGAATAGTCACCCATGATGATTTGAATGGCAAATCATCCTCATTTGCATGGTTCGTTGTCTGGTTGATGTTTGAGGATTCTCCTGGATACTCAACGAAATTGACGTTGAGCCCAAATCAGCGACTGATTATTTCTCAGAAACATTGACACAATTATTTTGCGTTATTGAGGATTATAGCGGTTCATGGTTTGTAAATGCGTATTCTGCTTCTGTTTACTTCACAAATGTCAAAGTCGTGATGAAATAAGACAGCATTTGCAAAAACAAGAGTACTTTTCGATAGGGTGATGACTTTTGCGCCACCTGTTATATATTTTTTAAATGATTCCAGATTCTAATGTATTACTTATCGGTCAGCACCCAAAAATACACACTTTTTTCACAAGAAATACTGCGAATGGTTTTATAAATTAAATGTTAATTCTAAAGTAAATTTGCGTATGGAATTTACAGATAAACCATTTATTTGTCAGTTAAGAAAATGTAAAATGTTTCAAAAGACAATAATCCTCAAAATGTAATCTTTTAAATTCTATACGAAATACGTACTGGAATTTTAGTTAAAACGTTCAAAATTGCTTTCACTGGTTTTTAAGTCCACCTATTTTCAGATATGTATTTCATAGAATTTAAAGAATAAAGTATAAGCATTTTCGTCTTTTGAAACCTGAATCAACATCCAAACATCCAACAGCAACATCCAAAGTGATGTTTAGGGCCATCTTTGAGTTCTGGCCTTTAAAATGTTTAAATTTTGAGGTAGGGACTTCGGACAGTCTTTCAGTGACCATCATCAGTGTAGATTTATTTATTTGTTGATACCCTGTATTGTTGGCTCAATAATGAAGAGGAAGCGCATTTTTTTACATTTGAACGGTCCCCGTCAATCGTTAATCGCCGAGAGGGGATGGTTAACGTGGATATTTTTTTATGTTGCTAATCGTTGAGATTAGGGTTAGAAAAACTCAGTATGAATGAAACAAATAGGTACATATACTAATAACCTTTTAACAATCGGTGTCTGTCGAAAGAAACCTTCTTTTGTCAGTACAAAATAATGGAACATAGCTATGTTATCTCAGCAAATCTCCTATCAATCAATGCAATTTTTTTCCATTCCAACTCTTAATAATTACGCGTATTACATATTTATATTTATTGCCACTTTGTACCCCTTTCCTGACGAAGGAAGGGTTCTTCCAAATCAACGGACCGACAATTATAAAAATGAAACAAACAAAATGGAAATAATATCATCTGGCAAGACTCTACGCTTTGACTTGGGGTGTGTCTAATGGGGTTATAATTCAGGAACTAAGTAATTTGTGGGACATTTAATATTATGTCGAGAATAATTGTAATTAATGTCCCGGCGTTCAGTAAATTAGAATTAATTTTCAGATGACGCAATCTATTTTGCAAGGAGCGGTGCCTCAGCCAGGACGCGACAGGCAACGACATCTAACAGCTCCGAGAGACAAGCTTTATCCATGACGCAAACCCATTTTCCCGCTGATTGTTCGATGAGCTATCAAAGGAAAAAAAACATGGATTGAAATATTATGTACTTTGTTCAGGCGACCAAAATACAAACTAACTTTTATATTATATAATGGATTATTTTGTTTGTGTCCACAATATCCACAGCAGTGACACCTTCTATTGTACAGTAAATATGTCAACTGCAAGCACACAGTGCTGCGATTCCATATAAGGCTAGGGACAAAATTAAAAACTAAATATGAAAAAATATTAGCACATGTTAATGATAATCCTACAGGTGCGATGACTAATTAACGAGTCTCATTAGCAAAGGTTTCGAGTATGCACAAGGTCATTAGACAAGATGCAATATATAATTAATTGGAAAAGTGCAACCCCAATCAGTGGTTTTGTAAAGCTCAGAGTGCGAGCATCAGTAGTAAATATCTAGTTATTTTCTGTTTGTTCGAGTACGCAGGCTTCTTACCAAGGTATGTACTTTAATTTAGCACCAAACGGTTTGTTATCAATTCTGTGGCTGCTATCAACAATATGCCCCTGACAAAAGTACCCTGAGGTGAATATTTATTTATTTATTAATTGATAAACTAAAGTTCTTAAAAACTTAAGACAAGATTTTTGTGCATAGCGCAAAGGGTAACAATTATTATTTTTATAAACAATAATTATTAATCTAAAACACTCATCCAAATTGAAAAACCTTCCGAGCAAAGATAAATGTCGCCGGCAGGACTCGAACCCGCACCCTTCTAATGTCCGGTTAGATGCTCTACCGTTGAGCTACGTCGGCTTATCGCAAACCCGCCAAGTTAATCAATATATGCTAGTGTTCCATTCAATAATTACTGTTTTTTATTATATTTTCACCTGTAAACAACCAACTTTATTAGTATGAGAGAGGCTTGTAACGGCTAAATCCCTCAAATAGATGGCGTCGTAACAAATTATGTCTACATTTTGTTGGTGAAAATTGCTTTTGACTTGTCAAATATTTATTAATTGATAAACTAAAGTTCTTAAAAACTTAAGACAAGATTTTTGTGCATAGTAACTTAAGTTGTTTACAGGTGAAAATATAATAAAAACAGTAATTATTGAATGAAACACTAGTATATATTGATTAACTTGGCGAGTTTGCGATAAGCCGACGTAGCTCAATGGTAGAGCATCTGACCGGATATTAGAAGGGTGTGGGTTCGAGTCCTGCCGGCGACATTTATCTTTGCTCGGAAGGTTTTTTCAATTTGGATGTGTGTTTTAGATTAATGATTATTGTTTATAAAAATAATTATTTATTTATTTATTTATTTATGCCCATTACAGGCGTTTACATGGATATTTGCAAAAAATATTGAAAAGGTACATATGTATTATAATATATAATATAAAAATAAACAACATAATTTGAAACTTTTATACAAAGTTAAGTAGTTTCAAATAACTCGATGAAAAAAACCGTAATAATGCATGCTTATACTGTAACATTATTGTACCAAATATGTCAACAACATCCAAGTATTTGTTCCCCGGATGTTGAATTCGTCGCATAGGGAAATAATATTGCGACGCTGAAGGTTACTAAGGTTGTATTTTTTTACAAACTTATACGGGGGGGGGGTCCAATATGTATGAATTTTACATTAATAAAAACCTAAAAAAAATCTTAATACATAAAAAAGTGCAGTGATTTCAAACTCACAAGTACTACTAAATTAAAAATTCTTTATTTTCATGCTCGCATTTTTTAAGAGCCACAGAATTATTGATAGCAAAAAATGTCGTGTAAAAATAAAGCAAATATTGTAAATACCCTGGTTAGTAGCTTCCATAGTTGAAAAAAAAAATAGATTTACTACTGATGTTCACACTCCGAGCTTTGTGTTCGAGGTTGCACTTTTCTAATTATAGAATACATCATGTCAATTGACCTCGTTCATTGTTACCTTTGATTATTTCCGAGAAATGGTTTTTGCTAATGGGCGCCATACATTTTTCAACGAACTTGCATTGGGATTATTTATTTTTGAAATTTTTTCTACTTATTTGACAATTTTTTTTTAAATTTTGTCGCTACGCTTTTATGGGATCGCTGCATTGTGCGCTGGAAGTAGCTCGAAATATGGTTCTCTAAATTTACAATTACAGCGTTGATTGAAAAAAGTTTTTCCCTTCCTTTGTAAAGTTTTTGAATGTAAAATATGTATTTTTAATATTATGTAATAGATATATTGAGTCAAGATTTTGTGAATATCTTTTTATAAGGTTGTGGTTTAATTTGTAATAAAAATTCTGTAAATATTTGACAAGTTACGAAAAGTTTTAAAGATTTTTGAAAATGTAAATTGCGTTTATAAAGACTATAAACGCGAATTTTTATTTCTTTGTTTGACTGTTGCCCTACCTCATATTTATTAAGCCAACCTATCGGACAGTTATGCAGTGTCCGTCATCAGGGCAAATGTGTATGGTGTAACGCGTTTGTTTGCGAAGCAGTTATTCCGTGTCACAGAAGTCATTCCTGGTAAATAAATATGCAGCTGAAATTCGCTATCCACTGTAAACATCGAACTCTATCTGTTCTATTAATCATCACGTTTGAAAAATCGATGGAATATTTGAAGGGGGATGAAACGTTTTCAGGCTGTTCGAACTTTTCTCAGATAAGATAGGCTTCATTATTCAACCCGAGACACTACTGGTGATATAATTGAATAAAACGCAGATAAATTATTAAAACATATTGTTACCGCAATTATTATCAGATGTGTGATTTTCTAATCTTTCGATTTTTTTTTAAATTTTATTTTATTTAGGTTAAAAAAAAAACTCGACTCTGAAGAGCATAAAACTTTAATCTATCGAGCGCATTTTTTCTTAAGATAATATATTTCTACTACCACTCTTTTCCTTGGTTTGTAATATTTTATGGAAAGAAAAAAAGCAAATTCACATAGTGAAGAATCATCATTGTTCCTCCGTCTTCAAATTTGATGTCGAAATTTAAAAAATGAAGAATTTACAACGAATATAGAAAACATTCGCCATCGATATAGCGAGGTAATTGTGGACGATGTACGAGTACAAATGCGACTTAAATGTCGTCGAATTATGTAAATATGAACAAAATCAATCAATAGAACACATCGTAGAAGAATGTCCCCTTCACCAGTTTCCAGGAGGCACATTGGCGCTGCACCAGGTGACTTTCGGTGCTGTTTACTTACTGAAAAATCTTAGCATCCCACTTTGACCTCCACCAACTCACCTCCAATACACGATTTAGAAGAATTGTTAGCGCTTTTCTAACTAACAAACTAAACATAAGGAAATTACGTAGATTGAGGCATGTCTACCTGAGAAATCCCCGACTTTGTCTCCTATCAACTCGCGGGTCATGAAGTAGAAAATAATGATAAAAATACGAACAAATGCTTTTACAACGGTATAATATGTTGCAAAAAAACTGTGTCATAGTAATAAATAAAGAAGGAACTCCTCTAACGTTCTTTTCTTTCTGCCATCTAATGCTGAATCTCAAACTTAACCCAATCCGTTCACGAATTTATCACCGCGCTGCAAAACGTCCATGTTATCAGTATGTAAATAAGATGACAATATAATATGCTATGTTATCTTTCCACCTATTTACGCCGGCTCCATGATTTATCGGTCGGGTTAGAGAATACTAGCAAAGTGCTTCAGAAACGAAGCAGAATTAACTTCACCCAATAAAAATGACTTAATTTCAACATAATAAATCTTAAAAATACATTCTGTTCTACTTTGAATGGACTATAATAATATTATGGTTGGTCCCAAAATGTTTTCATAGGCCATTAAGCGATCTCTATTCAGGAATTATTACAGAGTTGTTTTCCGTTTTTTTTTATCTGTCGAAAGTTATAGGGAGATGATGCAACGAAAAAAATAAAAAGGAAAAAATAAACGTGGTTTTAGAAAACTACCACTAAACGCTTTTTCATTTAGAATAATGTTTTTCTTATGATTCTATTTGTTTATGTTTGTCAAAATGATTTTTGGCAGATGGGTAAGGACCATATTTATGTACGCAGAGGTCAATGACTCCAAACACAGGGACGTTCAATGGTAAGTATAAAGATGCACTGAAATTTCGAAAAATTTTAAATTGGAAAAAAAAATTCCGCTGCTGTGCGGAATATATTCTCAACATGGCTCTGGTGAGAACCAACGACTCAATAAAATCGTTGAAGTGGTTTTGAGTACCTTTAGTAACTAAATTTGAATAGTTGGGCAACATTGAAAAAAATCATTAAAACATATCGTACTGCATCAATTAAAAAAATTCCATATGTTTAAAAAAAGAACAAGATCGTCTTAAGGCTTTGGCCTTAAGACGATCAGATGTAAAATCTTTTGATGTTCCAATTTGTAAAACCTCCTATGGGCAAATATGTTTGATATACAATGACATTATACTATTCAATTGTCTACCTAGTGGCACATGAAATACACAAATCAAAAGTTCCTCGAGTAAGATCACTGATCACCCTCAGTAAATCTGTTAATACTAAGAATTTCATAATGCGGATTGTATGTGTATCCAATTATATATATAAAGGATAAAATACAAAGTGGCCAAGTCAGAGTCCTTGTTTTTGGCAGAATGAGATCGAGTATTTTTGCATGAATGCAGAGTCACAGTTTTGTAAAATAGGATATTTTAAAATTAAAATATGTTATGTTTTTCGCATGTAAAAATATCGCTACTAGCGAAGCTGTGAGGTTTTGTTTATGCAAAGGACTTCAGTATTAGCCTACCAACGGACAGGGATCTTGGAATTAGCCACTTTTCGTTGTACACTCACGATATACGAGTATGTATTTCATGTATACAGAGTGCGACAGCACGTCTCCGACAGACTCAACTAGTGTTTCCTGAAAAAATATTTCGAATAAAAATTGTGACAAAATTTTTGTCTACGGTTAATTATTTTTTTTCAAATACGAAATTAATAATTTCACATGTCTTCGCTGAACACTCGGCCGAGTAACCGCCCAACCCCCGACCCCTAATGTTTTTAAAAAATGATTTTAGGAAAATAAAAGTTATCGGAGACTAAAATGCCATCTACATTTCGTATTACAAATTTGCTCAGGAATCCCTGGTTAAAGTTTGTCGGATACGTGCTGTTACACACGTATTGCACGTGGGTATATATTTGTATATGTGAATTATTCTTCATTATTATTTATTTTTATTTTTAAAATTATTCCTTTTTGTTTAACTTCAATTCAACTGGTTTAAAATTATTTTTAATCTTTGTTTTTAAATTTGTTTTTAAAATTTAAAAAAAAAGTTTAGATTGTTCTATTCGTGTTTTTTACATAACACAAACCTAGCTGAATAACACTTCTGCAAAAATCCATTTCAACACATGGATTTTTGGATTTTACACCTAGTGAGATGGGCAATATGTCAGGAACGATGTCAAATGGTTATATACTCGTATATGCAATAAAATAAAATGTTATTCCCTCCTTCCGCCTCAAAATATTCATAAGTTCGGGTGTCACAGCCTCAGTGGCTTTGGTCGGTGGGCCTCTTCCATGGATTCACATAAAAACCAGACATTGATAATTTGTTTTAAAATTTACCAACAAATACATACATGTATTTTAGGTAGTTGCGGGTTTAATATTTCTTTCGTGCAAGAGTAATTACTGATTTTGAGTATTTTATGATCTTAACAGTAAAATAGAGAATATGTCTACATATCGCAGATGAATTTTCAAAGTTTATAAACATATGATCACTAAACAGGCCCCGAAGAACTCGGGTCAAAGACATACCGCTGGTAGTTCCTTTGTAACCACTGAAACTACTCCGACTTTTGTGAATGTGGAAATATTCAAACAACAGAACACATCGTAGAAGAATGTCCGGTTCATCAGTTTCCCTTTGGCACCTGTGCTGAACCAAGTGTTTCCCGATACCGTCGACTGGCTGAATAACCTCGTCATCCCACTATGACCTCCACCAACTCTCTCCTCCACCATACGAAGAAGAAGAAGATTGATTACAAACTGCAATAGGTTTTTTTAATGTGAATACCGCACAAGAGTCCCGACTGCTCTCAACCGTGCGGCCAAAGTGAGTGGGGGGGGGGGGGAGGGAGAGGACGATGGGGAAGTACCTGGCTCTTCAGATCTGGTCACAACACTCGGCTAAATACATTTAAAGCAATGTTAATATTTTGATTGCTGGTCTTCCACTAGGGCAAATATTCAAAATTAGTTTTCAATGTAAAACTTGAATATTAAAAAAAATCACTGTTTCGCTTGTGAGGATAACGCAATCAATAACAGATGAAATGTTTTCTTTTGTTATTAAAGCTAGCTTTTCCAACCACTGACTCGACAGTGACCAGACTTTTTGCACTTTCTGTAAATGAAATTGCTCCGTCTACGAGCTGACACGACAAAGGAGGAGAATAAAACCAGAAACTAATATTTAGCAGACGCCCTTTATTGGAAAAGTTGAAAGAAATTCTATCGATTTAGAAATACCCTATTATTTTCTTTTCGCTGTGTATAGAGAAGCAGGTATCCAATTACAGGGCAACAATTAGGGGAGAAATCGTATTCCCAAAAAACAATGTTTAAAATAACACAACATATTATTTTGTAGATGACTTTTCACAATATAATTTATTTTTATTAAACTATTCAACATATATTAATATTTATCATATTACATTGTTAAGAATAAGTTCATTATAATAGGTTCTAACATTCAAATTCCTCTTCACTATGTGTATCGAACGTGTCTACAAATTGATTTAATTTAAGCAGATATACATATTTCTTTATGACTAAATAAAAATTACAAGTCAAGTACGCTCAGAGCGACAACATCTCTATTGGAAAACTACCTAACGTCTTTCTCAAGGGGATTCGCAAATCACCATAGTCGAGCGTCCCTGTGTGCCGGTGCCTAAATATTTACTCTTTTTCTTGTGCGGGTCCTACACGTCCCGTACACTAGAGATTCCTGTTCCGATGCGGGCTGTAGTTTGTTGTGTTGGGGTTACTGATACGTATGTTGTCTTAATTTTTTTTATTTCCTCGTCTTCATGTTTACTTAGCCATATTTTGATGTTGCTTTTGAACTTTTGTATCTCCGTGGTATTTTTTAATATCATTTGAAAGGGCATCATACAATTTGTACCATGGAATTTATGGTTTATGGCCAAAAAATGTATTTAATCTTGGAATGCTTAGTAGATTTGAGGTTTTTTTCCTTATAGTGTAAGTATGTTGGTCGGTAAGGTACTCATTTTTCTTTCAAAATTTAGTGGAAATTTATGAGTATTATATATTGAAAACATTAAAGTATTGAACAATTCATTTTGACGGAGTTCTCATAGGTACTTTGATTTTTTTAGTTTTACTTTTATGTGTTTTCACGATGATGTTTAATCAATTTATTGAATTTTTGGTAACAGTATTTTAATAGTTTTAAAGTACAGTAAGATACAATATAATAATTGTAGGAATTGTAAAATGAATTACATTAACCCTAATAATTTATTTTAGAAATGTACACCCATAAAAAGCTGTAATTTATTATTATTTTTAGATTACTGAGAAAAAATTACTGATTATTTCACTTTATTTCAGTTTAAGATTGCGGTAAACTGTTTTAATAATTGCTAATTAGCAGCGGCGTGCATTGATTTATAACCAAAGGATATGTGTAGTTTTTAATTGAACATTTAAAACCTGTTATTTTATTATCATCTTTCGTGGATTGCCGTGGAAAACTGAATAAATGTGCTTACAAGTTCCGTAATAGCGATAATTTTTATAATTATTTTTTCTATTATCTCTTAATTTTTGAAGAAAATAATATTAACGTAACCTAAATGAAAGATGAAACCGGACAAAGGGACAGAAATTAAAAAGATTTCAGTCGCATCTGGGACCAGATGATTCAAAAGTACGAAATACGGACACGTAAAAAAAAACAAAATGCTAATAAATAAATAAAAATAAAAAAAATCTTTGTTTTGAAAATTATTGCTATTTTGTTAAAGTTAATTCTACGTTTATTTATTTATTTATTAGTACACAAAGATATTGTGTTTAATTAAATAACCATAAATTATTACAAGAACGCATTCTTACTTAAAAAATATATTGAGCTAGGTGGCACAAAGCTGCACGAAATGGTTACCCGTGTTTCCAGTGTTGTCAGTTTTCAAGAACTCCCTCTCAAGAGGGAGGAGGAAGTAAAACAAATTAAGCTGCTTCTCTAAAGCTCATTTATGTCAAAATAAACCCAGTTGTCGTTGTACACGTTTAATTTAACTCCGTCATTAAATTGTCCTCCCTTTGTTCTAAACACTCGCGAACGAAAATTTAAGTAATAATTATTGCTCGCTTAAGTCTTGATCATGTCATAAATTCCACCAATTATGAAAGAAACATTTCCCGCCGCGACTAGATTACCATAATTACATACATTTCATTATTTTTTGCAGTTTGCAGCGAAACAAAGAATGTTAGGTTCTACGTAAGTAGGTACTATTTAGGTTAATGTTGTTTTCCACCGGTGTTTGGTGGACGAGCGGGTGGGCCGCTGTGACACCACTGTTGAATAGTTTTAAACTACCCATCGAATGGTTTGGTGAGGTTAGGTCAAAATAAGAATATATTTCTGAAAATTTAATGGAAATTAGGTGGATATTTGCGAATAATGTAGAGATATTACAATAATTCTGACATTTACCATACGTTGAGATGGCAACAAGGTACATCAGCGCCTCTAGCGGGCCGGGCTATAGCGCTTCAGGACTGTATTACTGTTATTAAATATTTATTATTACATTTTATTATTATAAATATTTTATTATCTTTCTAAACAATTTAGACAGTGCGCGAGCAACGAGGCTATAACTGTTAATACAATAGTAATAGCCTCTTTTAAAAATATATTCAGACATGAGCAAAAAAACGAGTAGTCATATGTAGGTAACCTAATACACATTTCTTGAATTTTCCAATTTTATAATTTATTAAGAATGTATTTAACAGAAAATCTATTAAAATTTACGAAAAACACAATTCTTACACCTCGGGCCGCTAGAGGGCGATAGTGTAGCATGCTGACATCAAATGCCAGGAGCTGGGGGTGTTGTCATTTTAGGGTATTTGATATTTGTAACAGGAGGGGAAATTTTGTATGCATTGGTACTATATTAACGTCGTTCTCTCGCAGGTATAGGGAGGATTGAACGCTTAATATTATTATTATTGTTTTTTTTTTTTTTAAATATTATGTTGGTGTGCACTCCGTGTTCCATCCATGCTCGTTGATTATTCCGATGGTCTTCTTATCTAATATTTGACAACGAAAAATTGCTAACACTATTGTGTTAGCAATTTTTATAACCTAACCTATATTTTTGAGGGAAAATTAAACATTAAATAGATCTATCAATGTATTAACCTTTACCACTCCTTTGTCGGGTGCCAGCCGACATCACTGTTTGTACGCTACAACTCAGTTGCGCGGTGTATTTTCGCGCGCAAAACGTGACGTTGTTTCTTGTGATTATTCGATAAAAAACATTTAAATTCACGTTTTAATTAGATTTTGACTGTTTTCCTTTTTTGTTTTACTATAAAATAACCTTTATGCCTGCCTGTAACTGCCTATCAATAAATAATTATTTTGACATTATTTAAATTAGAGTTGGCTGACAACAAATATTTAAAAATTAATGGAGTGTTAAGGGTTAATACTCTAATTTCATCAGAGGAGTTATTTTTTTAATTGCTCGATTTTGATTCGCGTTCTCCCACATCTCGCTCTCTACAATTGGGTCGATGACTGAAAATTACGTTGAAAAGTGAAAGCAATTATTAAAGAAAAAAAAATTCGAAAAAAAGTAGTAAACTCGAAGATTAGCTTTTACGAATTAGGACAGATTTTCAACTTTACAGTAAAGATTCTCCATCTCGGATTCTTTACTTTAACGAAGTTGCTTATTCTCACATTTTGATCACATTATATTGATTGATATCATCATTTTCAAATACAAAGTTTTCACGTTTTTTTCTGCCAGTAAAGTTAGCAAATAAACCATTAAATATGTTTTAACCGTAGTTTTACCGACGCGGAGCTTCAACAGTCGTATGTTTAAGCAAAGCATACGTAAAAGGAGTGTATTTCGTAATAGTCGGACTAACCACACACCTCCACTCAGAAGATTTACGATGGGCGATAAAAACGGAAAGGAAAAGGTAAACAACCATTGTAGTGCCATGCGATCTACGGGTGTTCCATGGGTGTTGTTTGAATGCTCTACGGAGGTTCTATGGGCGTTCTGTGGGTGTTGTTTGGATCTTCTATGGGGGTTCTGTGGGAGTTCTTCGGGGGTCTATGCGAGTTATATGGGATTGTATGTCGTGAAGTCACGGTTCTTTCTGCCATAGCTGATACAGAAGTCATTCATTATAACCTTTCAGTATTGTATCGGAAGTTCCTTTATATGCAAAAACTGAATACCATAGAAGTTTGCTGGAGACAAACATAAATTTATTTATGTCAAAATGTGCAAATGCTATTTTAAAATTTCTGCAAAACTAGAAGTTTTAGATTCTTAATACTGTTTTCTCTGTCTATGTATATCATATCACCGCAGTTAAAGATTAAAAAAAAACATTTCTTTAGTGAGATCTGTAACCTCAAATACAAAGAGGAAATCGGTTTGCTTGTCTGAAGCAGTAAAGATTCTTTAACGATAAACTTTGACAAGACGAAATTCGCATATCTTTTTAGTATTCCTAGGGAAGCGTAAATATTTTTAGCTTGCCGTGTCAGGAGCAATAGAGTTTAGAAATATCCAGACGATTGTCTAAGAAATTACGGTTTTAAAATAATTATAGTGCCGGTAGATAGCGATGATATATGATATATAAAAAAAACTAACTTATGATGTATAAAAATAACTGACTTATGATATATAAAAAAAATAACTAACTTATGATATATAAAAATAACTGACTTATGATATATAAAAAAATAACTAACTTATGATATATAAAAATAACTGACTTATGATATATAAAAAATAACTAACTTATAATATATAAAAATAACTAACTATAATAAGTTAAATATAAAAAATATAAAAAAATACTAAATAATGATAATTCAACTTGGATAATGATGTAAAATTTAAGAAGCAAGGAACGAAAATGTTAAGAATTTCGAATGTGTGAGTTTCCATCATTAGCTAGAGTTTTGAAATTTAGCTGTTAAAACGGAGTGCTGAAACTTGAACGTAGTCATATAGTAACAACTACGAAAATGCACAGGCTTTGCAATGTGAAGATTTCTATCAAGAGCCATAGAGATATATATATATTTTTTTAAATTGATGTTCAGCGTATCTAAAATATTTGTAAATCTCTAAGTTTTTTTTGCAAATATTTTATTATGTATTTTCTTATATGCATTTGATTTATATAAGTTATTATTAAATATTTATTTAACCGTTAAAAATAAAGTGTCGAAACTCAAACAAAGCTAGGTGGCATATTACATCCTATTAATCCTGTCCCGCCAAAGGTGATTTTCAACACTTCACGCACAGATCAAGGAATCTCGAAAAAAAACAATACGTAAAGGGGCTCTGTCCCCTGAAATCTGGGAATAGATGGTAAGGATTTATCTTCACAAGGGTTTGGAAGTCGCCAGATTCCGCTCTTATATTTGTGACAAACGTAATATAAGACGAAATAGCAGATACTAAGAGGTCTAATATAGAATTTTCCACATATATTTTTGACTTAACATGAAGATTTTTAAGAAGGGAATCTAGTTACACAATAAGACGATTTCTTTGCAAAGTTTCCAAAAGTATTAGCTTTAACGTTTATTTACGCCCATTAGGAAACATTTAATGGATATACTGGAGTTGGAGAACGTGAATATCCCCACATTCCTGCCCCTTCTCCTTCCCCCAACCCTCTACCATCAGCCTCACAACATTCCCCAATTGGGAACGCCATAGTCTCACTGGCCACAGATGGTTGGGAGCAGCTGGGAATCTTGTGCGGCATTCACATAAAAAAATATTATTTGCTCATTTCTATATACAAAAATGAATGTGTCCTCGATTTTCTCAAAAATTACGAGATCGGTTTCCCTGAAAAAAGCAGTTTGTTCTTGAAGGTTTAAAGAGTAGTTTGAATTAAATCCAATACTGTTGCTATAATGTTTTATGATTAGTATGAAAAACACTGAATCCGCCATGTTGTATTGAGGTTAGCCCATAGATATAATACTCTGGTTAGCCACAGATTACATATTCAAAAAATAATGTTTGTTTGGGTAGAATATTTGGAAAATGGAAAACACAAGCAGGTTACCTACTTAGAACTTTATTATTTATATATGTTTTGAAAATAAATGTTGAAATAAATGGAATAAATTTTTTTTTTCAAATGAATGTTTCTTTGTTTCGTTATTTAGAGATAGTAATAGTCGTCACAAGGCACTACTTTCGCTGTTAAATCAATTGCCACCCAAACGACAAGCAAGAATTCACAACTTCATAACTTTATTCCAATAAAAAAAAACCAGAGCAAGGCCGAGTACACATTAAACATAAACAATTGTCTTCTCAGTAACCAACCTTAGAGTAATAATATACTGTTGTTCTCAGTAACCAACCGATCAATCAGTCTTGTATCTACCTTTTGTGGAGTTAGGTACACCAGTCACTTCTGATGATGTATTACCGACTGTATGCAAACTAGGTATAAACGAGCACCTAAATAACGCAGTTGTGATGTTAATATCGTTACACTTTAATACAATTTTGGATTGGGTAGAGCTCATTAGCAGGTGAAAGGCAAAATAAGGTTGTTAATTGTTTTTGTGTTTAATTCCTAGAACTCAATCTAATTAAAAAAAAACAATTTATTTATTTATTTGATTATATGTCCATCTGGGCTTTTACATGAATTTCAGAACATGATATAAAGAGCTATCAAAAATTATAAATACATTTTTTTTATGAATTCCGCACAAGAGTCTCAACTGCTCCCAACCGTCTGGAGCCAGTGAGACTATGGCAACCCCAATTGGGGAATGTTGTAAGGCTGAAGGTATTGGGTAGGGGAAGGAGAATGGGGAAATACCTGGCTATTCAGATCTGGTCACCAAACACGGCTAAAAGCCATTTCGAGCAACGTTTCAATTCTGAATGGTGGTCTTTCACCAGGGTGATACTGAGAGTATCTTCCACATGGAGATTTCTAAACCATAAAGTAATGAACAATCTTTTTCAAACAGTGACGTAAAATAGAAAACTAAAACAATATTATAACAACCCACGCTCCAATACTTCATATTGTAGGATTCATCAAAGTGCCAGTATAGATTACGTATAAATGGAGTCAGCAAATACATCAGCAACACCTCCAAACCTGTTGCTCAGATCATGCATCCTATTGGTTAATGAATGAGACTGATAGTTGGTTGTGCAAGTGTTGCAGAAAAATGTTACACTTTGTCTTGTGTTCCTCGTCGGTACATTTCATTTAGGATGGCAGGGCTGTCAATTAGGTTGTTAATGATTCTATATAATAAAACGAGGTCTGGCATAACTCTCTGTAAGACAGCGTAATCAAATGTAATTTATTCATCAAACTTAAATAATAAATATTTCCGATTGTAATTTTTGTTTAAAATTTATATACCTAAATGGTGATGAACGCGTTCTATATTGTTAGAGTGTACTTTCTACAAAGGGGACCAAATAGATGAATTATACTCCACTTGAATTCTAACTAATAAAGTGTAGAGCCTTCCCAATTAAAAATTAACAATATTATTATTAATCTTTGTAGAAAATAATATTCACATAACCTAAATGAAAGATGAAACCGGAGAAAAGGACAGAAACTAAAAATATTTCAGTAGTTTCTGTCCTTTTTTCCGGTTTCATCTTTCATTTAGGTTATGTGAATATTATTTTCTACAATGATTAAATATTACGATGAGGTTTTTAAATCTCAATGAAAATAATTAATAATTAAAAATATTATTATTAAGTTCTTCCAGAACAGTATTTTAGTTTTTTTTTTTCATTATTTTGACAGCTGTTTCTGCGTTCAAGGCTATTTTCAAACTGCAAACTGAAAGTGGCCTTGAACGCCGAAACAGCACAGAATTAAATAATAATACTAATAATTTGATTTTCATTAAATTTAAAAAAAAAGGTTAAGTAAATTAGGGCTCCCCATAATACCATTAACCAAAATTATAAAAAAGGAGTCAAGTCGGAAATAGTTTTATATTTCTCATTTCTCTGATGAATTCTTTTATCAGAGGTCTGCAATCACCACCAAAGCAATTTCCACTTCGGAATCTGCCAATATCATTCAGGATATTATTTTAATAAAAATCATGGCTTTGATCCTGGATGTCAGATTTCCCGTTAAATATATTTTCTCTATTTGAGTTTTCACTATTATTCTGAAGCAGAAAACATGTTGGGGTCTTCCAATAAAACTCTCCAGTGGTGACTGTTGACCACCTGAAACTTTTTGACAGGTTTGAGTATTATAGCGATTTTAATCGAATTTCTATGGTTTAGGAGGAAGTTTTGATGTAAAACTTTAAATGTTACCAGTTAAAAAAAATAAATAAATGTCTTAAGTGTAATAAAAACATAAAACTCCCGGAACTTCGCAATTATAAAAAAAGATGGCAGCCAAAAGAACATCGGAATTAATTGAGGATAATGTCAGTAATTCAAATTGGGAAAATAAAAATGACAGAATTTAAAGAAGTCTCAATAGTTCGACTGGTAGACATGTTGGTACCGGTAGGACCAGAGGATTTGGGTTCAAGTCCCAGTTGCGACCGTTACCTTTTTATCTTCAGTGTCTTTACTTGTTTCATATTTACGTTAACAGTTGTGACATTATGATTAAGTATAATAAACTGTTCGTATCAACAACTTAATTTTTTAAATAAATATATATTTTTTTAATTTGGGAAAACTCACAGTCATACAATATACATTTTTAAAAATTAAGATTTTTGCATTAACCAGTAAAGTTTCCGCTATAGTTATACTTGGGTAAGAAGATATAATGCAAAGCATTGAGAGCTGACCATAATATGTAAGTAAAATACTAAAAGCCGTCATAAATGAAGACCATAGATCAGTGGTCCCCTACCTTATTTGTCTCATCGCCCACTTCTGGACTGTATTTTTTCATCAGTTTCTTCTTACGCGACAATACGATGAAATCTAAATATATACGAGTATATTGTATCTGAGAGATAATAACTCATTTCCGTGGTCGACTCTACTCGTATACCCCGACACGATCTTTTCATCGCCCCTGCTCTCCATTAGCTTTTAACTTTGATAAATATTTATACGCATATTTCATTATGTGGTATACGAGTATTATTGTTCACCTGACAGCAGGTGTTATAACACCGTAAGGAAAATGACAAAAAACTGTTTTTTTATTTTTTATTTTTTTATATGAATACCGCACAAGAGTCCCAACTGCTTCCAACCGTCTGGAGCCAGTGAGACTATAAATTACAAGGGGGAATGTTGTGAGGCTGAAGGTATTGGGGAGGAAGGAGAAGGGAATGAGGAGGTGGGAAAAATACCTGGCTATTCAGATCTGGTCACCAAACACGGCTAAAAGCCATTTCAAGCAACGTTTCAATTCTGAATGGTGGTCTTTCACCAGGGCGATACTGAGAGTATCTTCCACTCTGGAACGTGCGCAAATATGCTATATATTATTTTAAATGAATTAATTGTGAAACAACACAAATTAATTAAATAAAATTTACTTGCGCACGCCGGGATTCGAACCCGCGACCTCCGGATTCGTAGTCGAGAGCCTTACGCCTCGACCATGGAGGCCGTCAAAATTAATCCATTTATAAATTAGTAGAATAATTGAACACTTAATTTTGTTGCGTGGGACACCTGAAAAAACATAGTTTGAGTTATAGAGGTTTATACATACATAGCAAAATTAAAATTGCTTAATCCTTTCATATATTTATAAAGGCAATATTTAGGAAAAAATTCGAAGACATTTAGAAATATTGTTTTTATTTTAATACCTATAGTTACGGCTAAAATTAAGAAAATATATACTCGTATGTATCTCAGTATGGCACTCACACACCCGTCATTATTCTTTTCGTCAAGTTCAGTAGAAAAGGGACATTACAGAATATTCTTGTTTAATACAAATAAGCAAATGAAAATTTACATCGTATTTTTCTCTCTGCCTACTCCTGAAGAAGAAACGGCGCGCTGGATGGTTAGTTAGAAACTATTATATAGGTACATAAATAAAAGAATAAAAGGTTTAATTTACAATGAGTCTAATTACTGGAAATATTTCGATAAAACTCGTCATGCACCGATGGAACCAATTTAGCATCACAAAGTCATAGAAGATCTTCTTTGTCATTGACTGATAATGTAGATGGTTTACTATATGCAGCTTCGAGTGTATTAAACTCTTGATAAGTTTCATCTTCGTAGGAGGTCTTATAAAAACTGTATGTTTATCAGTTTTCTCTATCATAAAAGTTTTTAGGTCATTCCGCAAAATTTTGTCGTTACTAATATTGGATATGAAATTTTTCCGAATAGTTTCAGAAATGGCTTTCCAATCTATAATAACTTTCGTATCCAATGCCGTCACGTCATAAGCTTGTCCAGTATTTTTTGCAGATTTTACACCTGCTTATTTCAGATGGTACTTAAAGTTGCCGGCTATTCATTATACGTATTTGTTCTCTCTCAATACAGCTATGCACACTGCTGATACGTTATGCATTGTCTTTCTTTGGTTTTGAAAACGATAAGTTACATTTGCTGTTGAATAATATGAATTTTGTCAATATCAAAATATAAACATATTTTATTTAAATTTATTTCGGCAAGTAGAACCAGTCTAATTGAATAAATGACCCATCTCTGCTTCGAACTGATTGATTTTTGTTATTATGAAAATTATTTTATTTTAAAAATTAAAAAAAAAAACTTTGTTTACATCAATTTTGTTTGTTATATACTTTTTGCCCAGAAGAAGTATATAATAGATAAAAGTGATGTAAACAAAGTTTTTGTTTTATTTTAAAAAGGGTAACGTCACATCACAAAGTTACCGTTTCGTATGAAAAACGAAATTATTTATTTCTAACTTACCGGCTACGAAGGTATTGTTAAAAATAATATTGTAAATTTAATGTTGGTCATGTTGATTATTTATGCTTTTTCCGTGCCGTTGTTTATAACATACGTACATATGTGTATATATTTTTAAAATTTTTCTTTTCTTTGTTATCTTTTTATTTGAATTTTTATCAACATTCATGTATTACTATATATTAGTAAATAACATGCAAGTTTTGTACTGATAAAAATGTTAAATGTGAAAGAACAAATTTTGGCGTAAATACATAAATAAATTTTGACTGGAATCTCCCCCAGTCTAATCACGCTTCAAATATTCAAATTTAACGATACATCAATATATTCCCTCGGAGAACTGGCACGGCAATAGCGGGGTTCGATCTTGGGATATATGGTAGATTGAGGTGTGCCTCGGAGAACTGGCACGGCAATAGCGGGGTTCGATCTTAGGATATACGGTAGATTGAGGTGTGCCTCGGAGAACTGGCACGGCAATAGCGGGGTTCGATCTTGGGATATATGGTAGATTGAGGTGTGCCTCGGAGAACTGGCACGGCAATAGCGGGGTTCGATCTTGGGATATATGGTAGATTGAGGTGTGCCTCGGAGAACTGGCACGGCAATAGCGGGGTTCGATTTTGGGATATATGGTAGATTGAGGTGTGCCTCGGAGAATTGGCACGGCAATAGCGGGGTTCGATCTTGGGATATACGGTAGATTGAGGTGTGCCTCGGAGAACTGGCACGGCAATAGCGGGGTGCGATCTTGGGATATATGGTAGATTGAGGTGTGCCTCGGAGAACTGGCACGGCAATAGCGGGGTTCGATTTTGGGATATATGGTAGATTGAGGTGTGCCTCGGAGAATTGGCACGGCAATAGCGGGATTCAATCTTGGGATATACACTGAGGTGTGCAATCACATTTAGCATTGATTCCTAGTTTGTTTTGTTGTGATTTCTTGAATGTCCTCTTGCATCAGCAGCCACAATGCCATTGTCATCAGTCTTCTTAATAACTATGAAAATATCACCCACTTTGGAAAACTCTGCTATAGTTAAATGTGCTAAAATTTGTAAGAATCCATTTAAAGATTTTTTAGCTTTTCTTTCTAATATATTTTTTATAAGAATAATGGTTTTGACACGTGTTCTCCTAGTAAGTTGTATAATCTAACAAATTATACATTTTTCCAGAAATTAAATGAATATGTCTTTGGGTCAACCTGATTTTGCAAATGGGGTACTGCATATACAAGAATAGCATGTCTTTGGCTAGAACAATTAGAATTTTTAATAATGTGGTTTGGCGCGTGTACATCAATTTCATACATTGAATATTATTGTATGCGGCTAATACTTTGTGGTTGGTCTTTATAAAAATTAAATAAATTCACATAGCATTACATTTATTTTGAATATGTTTCCATTCTCTACACTATATGTCTTTTTATTCTCCCTCACTCTTTATTTACTCCGCCCTTAGTCACACTTCCACCCCCACTCCAACACCTAATGTATTGACCATGATTTCGCAATAATTAAATTAGTATATATTTATCCCTGATTAAGAACGGTGATTACGAAATCGGTCGAAAAATACTATAAATAATCTGCTACTATAGATCTGTGGTCGGTCCAAAATATTGGTTTCTTGAAATAATTGTTTGGAGAAAGAGATTTAAATTTATTGGTATATAATGATTTATTTGTGAATTATTTATTGGTACATAATGATTAATTGCTGGGTGGATTAAAGTGATTCCTAGGTACGTTGTGCTGACATTATTAAATACCCCAAAAAGGCAATTCGACGGCCTCCATGGTCGAGGGGTAAGGCTCTCGACTACGAATCCGAAGGTCGCGGGTTCAAATCCCGGCGTGCGCAAGTAATTTTTATTTAATTAATTTGTGTTGTTTCACAATTAATTCATTTAAAAATAATATGTATATTTGCGCACGTTCCAGAGTGGAAGATACTCTCAGTATCGCCCTGGTGAAAGACCACCATTCAGAATTGAAACGTTGCTTGAAATGGCTTTTAGCTGTGTTTGGTGACCAGATCTGAATAGCCAGGTATTCCCACCTTCCTCTTCCCCTTCTCCTTCCCTTCCCCGATACCTTCAGCCTCACAACATTCCCCAATTGGGAATGGCATAGTCTCACTGGCTCCAGATGGTTGGGAGCAGTTGGGACTCTTGTGAGGTATTCATATAAAAAAAAAAAAAAATTAGGATGACATTAATATCGCTTATTAATCGATGATTAACTTTTTTATGTTTGAGTAGTGCTCAAGACGAACCGGGAACTTGAATAGTATAAACAAAATAGGGAGGGCTTTACCCAGCAGGGGTAAACAATAGCTGATGATGTATTCCATAATGGAATATGCATGCTTGAGAGAAGCTACCATTTAGAAAAGAAAAATAGTTTAAGATTACAATAAACCTATTTAATGCCCAGGAATCAAAAGTCAATTTTTTTAATTTCCTCACCATTTTCTTGTCCGTTTCCTTCAGCCGCTCAATATTTATCTAAATTGAGATATGTCATAGTTTTATGACATAGACTCTCGTGAGCAGTGGCGTGCATTGAACTATGACCGAATGTAGGTTGTGTATAGGTTTTGAAGTTTGGGTGTGAATAGTGCTTTTAATATTTGAAAATGGCCATTTTATAATCTCACCAAAAGTGTAAATTAGACACATTAATCTATTATTATTTTTCAAAAGAAATAAAAACATTCCCGGGTTATGAACATCCTGATAATGTTTGAAAATCTCCTACCACCGCTTTAGTAAGCATAAAATGTTGCTTGTGTCGTGATGCAGGATTTAACCAGTAGAGGAATTGATCTCACGAGTGTGGGAACCATATGCGATGTCAACACAGCTACTGATCGGTATTACGGCAATAAAAACAATTGATCAATGTAGAACGATTGTGACTTAAAAAAACAATAACAAATTTATGGAAGAAACACACTTTGGTCAAAAATTCTTTTATTTTCTTAAATGGTTCGTTTTTTTTAGAGTAGCTTTTCAACCTCCATGGACTGCACGCAACTGCTCGTAAGGCATCATATAAAAGAACAATAGTATGTTCTCTCATATTATTATAAATGTTAATTATCCAAAGAACGCCTTAAGAATAACTTCAGGTTTCATAAAAAACTTAAACAAATTTTTTATTTTTTTTGTTTTTGTTTCATATTTTTCGCTTTAATTAAAAATGCCTGAGAAATTTTTAAAGGGTCTAAAGACAAAAGGTTCGAGGAACAAAAGGATTTCACACTTCCCTTCCGGCCACCCTTATTTAGGGAAGTTGAAGGGCCCGAAGGTGGCAGTCAAAGATAAATACATAATAATCTTACAGTTGACGAGTTAATGGGAACGGTGTCACTGCAAAATATGGCGGAAACTTTGTACATGAAACGAGACAAACCTTCAAAAGTTTTGGACAACTTTAGGTTCAGCGTTGAGGGAAATATTATGTGTCATGTGCTTCCTATATTCCAGAATCATCTGTAATATCTCTCTAGAATCGGAGATGAAAATATTTCAGGGAATGGTCTTAGTGAATGATTTTATTGCTTCTAATTTTCATTTGAAAACGAGACTTCACAAGTAGGTGATTTTTTTTCAGACCTTCAATAATATATACTAGGGGCCTTAGTCTGCATCTTTTGCGTTAGCTAACGCAAGTTAAATTGGCCATAAACAACACATTTGACAGTTTTCATAAACGTATCGTCGACTCTTGCGTTAGCGTCATGGATTTGCTTCTTAACGTAAACGCATACGTTAGCTTGTTAGCGCGATACGGACTACCAAACTGTCAAATTGTGTTGTTTTTTAATAATAATAATAATAATTGGATGATTTGTATAGCGCCGTTTTTGTGAAAAATCACCTCAAGGGCGCTGTACAAATATTTCTTAACTAATTATGTACAAACAGATACAGAAAAACATACTTACCTGGCAGGTCGCTTCAGATGAACAGAGTTTTATTAGAAAATTTATTTATATAGATGATAGTTTTACATGGTTATTTGTTGCTCCTTTTCTATTGATGTTACATTTATTAGAAGATTGGTGGCACAAGAAGAGTTGGTATTTAATGATTTAACTTGAGTTAGCTAACGCAGAAGATACAGATTTAGGCCCGAGGGTGAGAACTGTGTTTTTAAAAATATGATTTCGCGAAAAATATAATGGCTTTAAAAATATATATTCATATAGATCAGCTAACGGCGATTCTGAATATATAACTTTAATTATATATACGTAGAATTTATAAATCGTTATTTAAAAGTGAATAAAAATCATCTAATCGAAACACCATATTGGTACCATGGCATTTGGAACATTTCACATCACGTGCGCAATCTGTTTTTGGATCAGTATGGACATTTTTATTTTTTACTTTTGTTTAGTATTTTAAATATGTATTTTTTTTAGTTTTGATGATATTTAAACTTAATTTGGGTGATTTTAAGCTCTATAATTGTTGTTCAATATAAGAAAAAAACATATTAATAGTGAAATAAATTAGAGTATTCATGAGCAAACCAATTATCAAAACGGATATTATGATAATATTAATGTTCAATACTATTATTATTATTTGAGTTAAAGTTTCTAAAAAGGTACAGAATATTATTACTTATGTTTAGTTATGGTTTACCATGAATAGAATATACAATTATGTACGGTAAAGATCATCATTGTTTTAACATTTGACATTCTAACTCCTAAACTGATAAAAAACCGACCGGCAATAGATTTGAAGCGTTTTGGCGGACTTTGAAAAATTGAAATTTTGAAAATTATTTTACATATGAAAACTAACTTTAGAATCAAACGAAATATACTGGTATTTAAGTTTGAACGTCATTATTGATAAAAAAAATTTAAAAATCGGACTGAAGTTCCTTATTGACCGGGGAATTTAAAGAATGCTTATTTGGTCAAATTTGTGAAGTTGAAGGTAGTGGGAGGGGAAGTATCTGTTTATTCTTATCTAGTAATTAAACATTTCATTACTAAATCTAAACTTCATTAATTTAACTCAACGTGTCGTAGGCTCTCACCGAGGCGGAGAATATTCCATGATGGCTCAACAATAAAATTTTCGGAGATTCATATCAAAACGATTCATTGTCAAATAAATTGGAATATCAAAGTAAAATACAACACCCAGACACTCAATGATTACGCCTACATAATTATGGGATTTTAAAGTAATATTTTTTAAGATGACAAAAAGATTTAGCCCGTTCAAATTGTCTCACGATTTTTTTGTAAATTTGCCCCTTTTAATGTTTTACAAGTGAGAAACGTTTTATGATATTATTGTAGACTGATTATTTTATCACATGACATATTGTAACAAATTTGTTTACAAATAAATGAGGATTTTATAGTGAAATAAAACTATATAACTTAATGTTTACATAATACATAAGTATGCAATGTTAATTAAGTACCCCCACTAGATAAATCGCCTGCAGCCAGTCCCCCAGTTGACCTACCCTTATGTATTTATTATATTTATTTTATTATTATTTATCTCGGCTCTGTTCAGATATACGACTGAAACAGTGAGTTCTGGCAGCAAAACATTTGTTTAATTATATATTTTTTTATTGTCTATTGACGGAAGATTGTCTAATTAAACAAAATACATAACACGAAATAAAAAAAGAAGAGCTGCAGTAAAATGACAACATACATAATACATGTAAGAAGCAATGACAAAAATATGACAAAAGTATCCATTTGAGAGAACATTCAAGTCACGGCCTCCATGGTCGAAGGGTAAGGCTCTCGACTGCGAATCCGAAGATCGCGTGTTCAAATCCCTGCGTGCGCAAGTAAATTTTATTTGTAAAAAATAAAATAACTTTGTTTCAATTCCACTTTATTATTTTTTCATCCAACCGGTTTCGATTCAACCTGAACCTTCCTCAGGGGTGAATAAAAGTATATTAAACATAATACAGAAATACATGGTATTTAATAGAAAATTAGAAGAGAGAGACAGAACATCAATTTAGGTGGGGGGCAAGGAAGGAGGAGCTTCAGAGGGAGGGGTGAAGGTCGACGGAGGTAATGGAAATATTTAAAAAATGAGGGTGTTAGACAAATCTAGTTGTTTATTAAGTAGATTGGTTTTATTGATTTTTAATGACTTTTTATTTCAAGGGCTTCAAGATTATTATCCCATTTCTATGTAATACATCTATCCCGGGAGATTTCCTAAATGAGTGATTTTTATCGATAAGGTGGGTGGCGAATTCTGAAAATCCGACACTGTTCAGACATCTCAAGTGTTCGGCCACCCTTATTTGAATGTAAAAGGCATTGTCCAGCCTTCTACACCGGTAAAACGGCTAGAAACATTTAAATAAAGGTGGTCGAACACGTGAGATGTCTAAACAGTGTCGGATTTTCAGAATTCGCCCCCCACCTTATCGATAAAAATCACTCATTTAATAAATCTTCTAACACCACCATTTTTAAAATATTTCTATTACCTCCGCTCACCTTCACTCCTCCTTCCTTGCCTCCCATCTAAGTTGATGTTCCTCTCTCTTCTAATTTTCTATTGAAAACCATGTATTTCTGTATTATGTTTAATATATTGTGTATTCACCCCTGAGGAAGGTTCAGGTTGAATCGAAACCGGTTGGGTGAAAAAATAATAAAGTGGAATTAATGTTAGACATTGTTTTGGCATTTTAAATGCATAATTGTTGTCTACCCTCCTTCCCCCCCTGATCCGATCCCTATTGTCACTGGAAGAAGATAGTGCCGAATTCAGTTCAGTTTCAAATGGCTCAACGCGCAGGAGCAAAAGTGTTCAACGCCGCGATACGAGCAACTGGCCAATTCTGTGTGCTGTCAAGTTTCAGTGAGGTGAATCAAGTTCTAGAGGATATCCACGAACAAAAGTAGGCCTTTTCAATTTCCTTGGCATCCCCCTGTTTCTTTCAGTCCTTCCTATCACCTTTTTTCTCATCTGGTTCTCGAGCCAGATTAATTTTTTTTCTTCTTTTAACCTAGAATTGGAATTATTCAGAGCTGTCGAAATAGACATTCTAACTGATAATATTCAAGATTTAATTTCTTAAGCCTGACAAACATCATTTAGACTGGTACCAAGATGTTCATGGGCCTGGCTTGAGTTAACAAGCTCGACATTCTGGACAGTGGAGAGTGGTACCCATAAGTACGTATAATAATACAAATGACATATAACTTATTATTACACTGCCCAGTCTGGTGGTCGATTCAAAACACCTGTAATTTATATTAAAATAACTTGTTTGGTGTGGAATTTTCAGGTCAACCAAATATTACCAGGGTGTCAACTTGATTTATCCATATTTTCAATAATTTAACACGAAAAACGTGTTGTAAAAAGTAACACAGAACACAAGAGTCGTACCTAGTTGTGCCTTTTCATGAATGATAAAAACGCACAAAGTGAGTGTAACGAGAATAAATAGTTAACATACTAAAAAAAAAAATGCGTAATAAATTTGGAGGTGTGCACCAACAAATAATGTAGTGAATTTTTCTCTTTAATTTACATGTTTATAATTCAACTAATTTCACAAAACACACTCTTTGTTAGCAAATTTTTAAAATAATGGTTTTTTGAATAAATTAAAAATAATTGTCATCCCATGAGGTCTCGTTTTCAACCCGATCTGTTGCAAATAGTAAAATGAGAAAAGTAAACACACACAACCCTACTTTTAAAACATTGAGTACGAATAAACCTTTCCTTGATCCTAAGTTGCTTAGAATTAATTGACGTAGATATCCGTTTTCAAAGGCGCGGAGTAAAATGTTCATTTCTCATGGATGGAACAGAATCATAGTAACCAACCCTTCGAATCATCCCTTTTAGTGAGGGGACGAATTGGGGTGTCATTGAAGTAGACAGTAGGATACTTTGTAGAAGTGCCATTCCATTCATATGCGAAAATTGGATGAATTTGAATTGTTTAATTATTCCCTTTTATAAACGAGTGAGGTTTGCTAGCTTATGGTTATTTCCAGGAACATGGGAAGTACGCCCAAGCAACGAAGTAAAAGTAGCATTTCATTCCTATGCAAAATTTGATGACTTCGTACAATAAAATATTCCCTTTTAGTGAAGGTTGAGAATTGCTAGCTTGAGTGGTTATCATGAATGCAGGAAGTGTCGTTGAAAAGGACAGTAAATAACATAATAAAAGTCGCGTTTCGTTTACGTGAATTTTGAATGATTTCGCACAGATGTTATGTCTCTTTTGAGTAGGTGGGGCGAATTGCTAACCTGTGGGGGGTTATCAGGAATGTAGGAAGTGCGCCTGACTCTGTCGCTCCGTTCCCGCCCTTTCCAGGCAGGGGCGCGCGCATCGCCGCGCAGCATCTCGGGAAATCCCGCGATCCGCTCGAAGCTGTGCACGTCCAGTTTTCCCGGGCTCGCCGAGAGAAAAGCTGCAGAAAAGTTCTTTTTTATTGCAGGCTTATGTTATTTTGTTAGGCTTTTATAATATTTCAATTTGATATTTTGAAGAACAAGATTATTAATTCGAGATAAAGAAGTTAAGTTGAGTGGGTGAAAAACATATATACACAATAAGTATATTTAAAGAATAATTATATATACACAATAAATATATATAGACAATACGTATATATACAACATTTTAAATGGGAAACATATATTTGTGAACTTGTTAAAATGTATATATATATTCATAAGACTAGAAAATATTCTTAGACTAGAAAATCTAACAAGAATTTACTACGAAATTGTTCAGTCTATTTTACAATATGGAATTGTTGGCGGGGGGTGGGGAACATATGATTATATTTTAAGTCCACTTAAAATAATTCAAAGATTCACAATTAAGGTAAAATAAAAAATAAAAAAACCTTCGACGTTTTCTATTGAAAATCTTTTTACAATATTCAATGGAATTTATAGTAGATAAAATATAGAAAAATATGCTATTATTAAAATTTTTAAAGAAAAACGTTAAATAATTTACAATTTAATATATTCGGAAGATATCAGCATAACATTAAAACCCCACAATTCAACACAAAGCATACGCAAAACACCCTCCTCTATCTAGGAATAATTTTTTTTAACAATTTTCCTTTTAACCTTAAAATGATCGAAAATGTCTATGAATTTCAAAATAAATTTAAAAAATTACCTTAAACTGCTTTTCGAATGCTATTATTATAATTTTTTTTGTCTTTTTATATTTCTTCATTTATTAACCTTGAGTTTCTTATCTTTTCTTTAATGCTATTACTATTTATAAATTATTAATTTTATACGACTAATTCGTATTTGTACAGCGCCCTCGAGGTGATTTTTCACTAAAACGGCGCTATACAAATCATCCAATTATTATTATTATTTTCCTGCTATTATACAACACTGTTTTAAGTTATGATCTAATTATTTAAGCGAAAATTCCTCACCAAACACAAGAACCTTGTTTCTTTATGGTGAGGAACGGCTATTTCATGTTTTTGTTACACTATATGAATCATGTTTTTTTTATATACTTATTGTAAAAAAAAGAAAAAAAATGTGATCGATATTAGACATTCCACTTTCTATCAGAGTGCGATTTCCATGTTTCTTAATAGTTGTATTCCGAGAATTTTATTTAAACATATCGCTACGAGTATAATGTTTTATCACCATTTATGATTTGCATAATGAGACAATTGTGCTAATTTAAATTGAGTGAGTAGATTATCCTGTACTCACCTAAAATTAAGTAATATAGCAGGGCTGCTAAAATCGAGTTCTGAATGACATTGTTATGATTTAAAACTGACAAGAAGCTCCTCTGCAGGGTCATAGGCCGACAGGCAGTATTATAATTGGGGTCGGGGACTCTAATACTACGTCAAATGAATTTACTAAATGCTTTCAGACTCAGAGTTTATTCAGGGGAAGGTACAGACATGGTAAGTTATGCTATAATAATCAAAGGCTAGCCTAACCTCAAATGGAAGTTACGGGTGATTACTCTCTCTCTGATATTTTCTAAACGGGCATGATAACGGGGACTCGAATAAGTTACAACACAAAAGGGGAAATACAAAGACAGCTTACAGTCATGGTTGTAGCGGCAAAAGGATCCTAGTAGAAGCAATTAGCAGCTGGCCAACATGGCTGCTCTCGCGTTCCTTTTGAGACGCAGTAGGCGGCATGCCAGAGATGTCATCCTGAAGCCGGGTCAGACGGAAGTGGCCGGCGCGTGGGCGTGCAAGCTGCCGTTTTTGGGCAAGCGTAGCGCTGGCGTCGTTTTACCGTTGTTGTTTGACGAGTGGCTAGAGTCTTTTTTAGGATCTTTCTGTCGTTACGTAACAACATCTATGGCAATTTGTTTATTTATAATATGACCCTAGACATAATTTAAAAGATGGCAAACTGATGCATTAATTATATTATATTATACTTATAAACGGGTTACCGCTAGTCTGGAGGAACTGAGCTGATCTCGTTCTGTATTGTCCACCTCCCCCTTCGAGGGAGTGAAAACTAACCCCCGTTCCTGCAATTCTCTCCTATAATTTTTGTTTTTGATACCTATCACTTTTGTCGGAACGGACACCGGCCGGACCCTTGTGCACTTCCCAAATGGGTACGCATTGCCGGTTACTGTTCTCCCCGTCTCCACAACCTAGAGGCATTCTCCCGGCCGTCAGGATTTCCTCTATATCCCTAGGGTCTTCAGGTGTTTCTCTTCCCACCTCCCAGATACATTCTTCTTAAGGGATACTCCGGGTGCTTCATTGGGAGAGTGTCGGAAGCAGAAAGTCGCTTTGCACTGCTCTGGAGAGACTGCCCTGGTTTCGTGGCTACGGTCTGTTCTGGATAAAATGTGTTTTTGTGTTTCTTGTTTGTTTATTCATAGGTTTGTTGGTACACTCCCGCATTCCATCTTGGATTACTCCGGTTATCGACAGAAGGAGCCGCTAAGGGTTATATTTTGTCATCGTCAGTATCTGTACTAACTAATTTGATGTGTGTTTGTGACTAACCTCCTTCTATGCGAAAGCTGTGCAGGGACACTTGAGGGTTTAGAGTCCTTTAAAAATTATGCATTCGTTGAATTAAAAATATAAAGTCCTTGACGTGAACCCTGAAGGAGTAACCATAAGTTACTCACCGGCGTGTGAAAGTGGTGGGTTACCTCAACTGATGTATAAATCATATAATTTAATTAATTATGATAATCTAATTGCATTAGCTTAGCGGGTACAAATTATTATAGTTTGAAGACAATATTTTACCCTCTAATCCATTGAAAAAGTTGTGTTTTTTCATAAATTTTCGAATCTCACATCGTGTGAAAAATTTATAAATTTAATTTTTTTACACATCTTCGAACCCTTCCAAAATCCCGTGAAAATTTTCAGCGCTCGCAGCTTGCGCGGGAACGCATTCCGGATGACGGTAACGTAACAATGGTCGAATCTAGTTTAGCGGAGAAAAGCGGCGGCCGTATCTCCAGTATGGACCAGCCGGCCCGCCTGGAGTGTGACCTGGCCACTTAGTCTGGACAAGTACCGTTCCTTTGGCTTATAATCACTAAAACAGCCCGCCAACCACACGGAGAACAGAATCAAACGGGATAAAACAGTCAAACGGCCACACCATAGGAAAAAAAGTTCCTAAATACGTGCAATTTTCTCCGCGTTCCATTTTTGAAGGAACATTTTGAGTTACTTTCGTGTGTGACTGACTCGTGTCATACTTCAAGTGCCACACGAGAAACAAAAGACCATCTGATTTAACCGTTTAATAAAATTAAGTGTCAAAAAGTAGACGGGTTTCCATATTCAGTGCCGTTTGGATGTCTCTTTTGTCAGTGTGTGTGTTGAACTAGTTTTGTGAATTGAAAATTTATGGGTGACCTCGGACACGGACAAAATATTTAAATATACAACGCATTTCTTTCGATGGATATAATGAAGGATTAAACTTTGGAGGTAAGTACCTTATTTATTGATGGAGAGAAATATGTAATTGCACTATTTGTACTGCTAGGGAAACGCAAAAGAAACTATTAAAGGCATTTAACGGACGATAGAAGCCTCTTCATGCTATTTTTATTAAATTATTAGAATGAAATACCAGCCTTATTCAGGTTACATAATGATTTTTTTTAAAATTATTTAATTATTTTTAAACGTACGTTTCAAATTGTTTAGAATAAATGTTTTATCTAGAAAAAAAAACTGTTGTGTGTCTTTTAGATGCATGTGTATACTATATCCAAAGGTGTGTACCACCTATTGTTATTGCGTTTAGTTCGTAATTCAATTCGAATTGGGCACCATACATGGCTTATCTAGTTATTGTCCCTAACAAGTTCAATAAACAAAATAATTTGATTACCCTCGATGACCTTCTCAGTGTCACAACTCCCCGAGGTGTTAACGCATTAACGTATACTGGCTACGCATCTAACACCTTATTTTGTACTGCCTAAGCAGTTAATACTTTCGAAAAATTGGCTATGCAACTAACACCTTAACCCGTATTGGTATTGGCCACGTATCTAATATCTTAACTAACTTGTATTGGCTACGAATCTAACACCTTAGCTAACTTATATGAGCTACAGTTAATACCTTGACCTGAATCGGCTATGTAGCTAGCACATGAATATATACTGGCTACGCATCTAATTGCATAGCTGGTATTTGATATAAAACTAACACCTTAATCCGTATTGGCTACGAAGCTAACACCTTAACCCTTAATTAAGCTGTGAAGCCCGAAAACATTTTTTTGTAAAGCTGACTCACAGTCGTAACTTTATGAATGTGAAGTTTATACATAAAATTTACGATATGCGGAAAACATTAATGACTATGGGATATATAAATTGGATCAGCATATCAACGTCTTTTGTGATGTTGATATGTTTTTATATTTTTTTAAGCTACGGAGGTCGTCATTAGTAGCTAATCACTATAAATTATATACATATATATACTAGTGGTGAGTAAAATCACGTGACACCGTTTATTCGTAACCGTTTAAGTTCCGAAACGGTTGTAACAGTTTGGCGAATTTTGGGATAACCGTTTAAAAAAACTTGTAACTACGCCTGCAATAAACCGGCGGGAAATGATTTCAATGCAGCAATTTTTTTTTGAGATTTTCACTTAAAACGTTTAAACCTTGTAAAGAAACGCTTGCCCGTTAATCGCTTTCACGTTAAACGCTTTCGCCCGAAATTTCATCGCTAACTGTTGCTACGAAACGCAGTCGAAAACTTTGAACGCCTGTCCGCGATAGAACTTTATTCGTTATAAAGAAACGCTTCGTATTAAACGTTTCCGCCTGAAACCGTTTTACAAAAAAATACTATTTAAAAAAAAAAACTGTTTTATTACGTCATTTATAGTTTCGAGTAACCGTTTATTTTGCGAAACCGAAACGGTTTCGGTTATTTTGAATAATAAACTGAAACGCACACCTTTAATTATGACGTACAGTTTGCAGATCAAGAACGGTGTCAAATACCAAGTAAAGAAAATCTAATGTAATGGAAACTCTTAATATTTGCTTCGAAATTACAATTTACCAAATGAACTAGGATTGTTAATTGCGGAAGAAATACTGAAAGAAGTGAAAGGAAATAAATGTACCAACAATTTCCAGTTAAGAACAGCAGTATTATCTCAATAAAAGAAACCATTTATAAAAAATAACATTTTCCCTGGTTCATAAAATGGGTAGAATTGGAATGGGCGCTTACGGTAAATAAATCACATGTCGTCGTATTAATTATTCGGTAATACACTGGTATATTAATTAGTTACGATGTATTTAGGAGGTAGTTACGTTACCGACACTAATTAATCACTCACAGAATTATATTTCAGTATGCTCATAATATAACTAAATTAGCGACAACATTAATTAGGTTAAAAAAACCCATTGAAAGTGGTTTTTGGTCTAAGTTAGTAGAACTGAATTCTAATATATATATATTTAAAAAATATATATTAGTTTCTATATAATTATAATATTTTAAGGTAAGGTATAATTATTAAAAATACGTGTAACATATATAATAGAATTTTTTTCATAGTCCTCCTCACTAGGAGTAGTGTGCTGAGGCGGACCAGGTTTTGCATAAAGGGGTTTTAGCGACTTCTATATTTCAACTTCTAGGTTAGGGTAGGGTCTTTCCAGTGATTTCTATTACGTTTTTTTGAGAACAGTAGTCAGTTCTTGTTCTGGTAATTCCTTAAGCTAAGTTTTGATGAGCTTAATGCAATTATTGCTTGAATTACTTTTTTTGATATTAAGTGGAAGTTTGTCGTATAATTTTACAGCTATAAAAATAGATGTACATTTTTGAGAAATCTATTCAATTTTTCATTACAATTTTTTTTTAATTGTGTGTCAGTAGTTTTACACACAATTTTACAAATCCATTGTGCAGCGGAATAGCTATTACCCATACTAATTAGTATACTTCAATGTATAAAAATGAGTTGGAGATTAAATTAATTGGAATAACTTATAGAAATTTATAAACCTCATTGTAATAATTAATCAAATGTAGGAGGATAATATTTTGCCAATTATATGGGGTTTAATTTTGGATATTATTGATAAGTCTAAATTTGAAGGATGATATCGATAAAAAAGACGTTAAAAAAAACAGATCTCATTATATCAGTGGATAGAGCGTTGTCAGAGTAAAACAGAGGTCATCGGTTCGATTTTCAGATGAGGCAGATACCTTTTTATTTTCTGTCTTTTTATATTTCATATTTCATTTGAGATTTGTTAATATTATCTTCTTTAATGATTTACGGATTATAATATTTTGTTCCTGAATTAAAAATACGTGGAAACGTTAAAATATGTCAACGAACTGCGCAAAACAATGGTAGTCATCCTGCCCCAGGCACGCAAAATCAGCCAGCAAAAAAAGAATATAACAAAAACAAAAAATGACGAATTTTAATACTTGCTACTCCCTTGATATATTTTTGTATAAGCAACCCAATCGATCGCGTATCGCATGCAAATCTACACAGAGCGTGGAGTTGATTTAAAATAAGTGGAAAATATTACAGCATTTTCAACTGTTCCAGATAAATTGACTTTAGATGAAAATCTTTTTGAAAGGGGCGCTTTTTCGAATGGGTTTCCCAGATGTCAACATGCCCTAGAAGGGTTCTGAGCAAAGGCAATTCGTCTATGATTCGCGTAGGTACTGTTTGTATTACATTTTTATATATACAAACGTCGTCTCAGACAAAAAAAAAACGGTGCAAATTAGAATAGAGTGGAATGTCTTTACGCTCTGTTTGTGTGTACTGTTTATTTTTCAAGTTATTTAGGAATAGTTTGGAATTGAACACAAGGCTAATCAGTTCCTCTTTGAAATGTGCTTTTTTTTTTAAATATTTTCACGCATCGGTTTATTTTAAAGAAATAACGCAAAACACCATAATTTATTTTTTTCAGGCTTAAAAAAAAGCATTATAATTACTCAAACCTTTGACATATTTTTTATTATATTAATACCGCACAAGAGTCCCAACTGATCCGAACTGTCTGGAGCCAGTGTGACTATGGTATCCCCAATTGGGGAATGTCAGTTATCGTCACCAAACACGGCTAAAAGCCATTATAAGCAACGTTTCAATTCTGAATTGTGGTCTTTCACCAGGACGATACTGAGAGTATCTTCAACTTTGGAAAGTCCACAAATATACTATATATTATTTTTAAATGATTTAATTGTGAAAGAGGACAAATTAATTCAATAAAATTTACTTGCGCACGCCAGGATTTGAACCCGCGACCTTCCGCGCGTAGTCCAGAGCCTTACCCCTCGACCACGGAGGCCGTCAATGTGAAGGATCTGTGAATTAATTTTAATTTGTTTATTTATCCAACATTCAATAAATGGTTATTTCGATAGTACATCTCACAGTTTGAACATAAAATTGTCTTAGAATATGATGTAGAATTAACTCCTTTCGGAACGTTTCACTAATTTCTGAATACCATTTAATTAAAGTAAAAAATGTCCACTTTTATCATTACGCTTTTTTTTAATTACAATTATTTTCCTATGAGTTATCTTAGTGATACCATTTAAAACATTTTAAACGATTGCAGCGGTCTCATTTTTTTTATCTAATATTAAATGTCAGACTGGCAAACTTTAATTATATATTTTTTCCATTTCCCTATTCTCAAAACCCAAACCGCAGACGAAAGGCACAAAATTCAGTATTTGCTTGAGCGTCGCACAACCTTGTTGACATATGTATAACTTAGTACTCGTAATTTACCAGTGATATCGTCCTTCGTAAAAACCCGCCGCCGATTATCGGTGTTTTTTTTTTTTTAACTATAATTTTACTATTTGGAATTTT
>JAHDVE020000375.1:0-12449 GCA_022606495.2 Halesus radiatus
TCTGAATAGACAGATTCTTCCCCCACTTTCCTCTTGTTCATCTCCTTTCTTTCCCCTTTCAGCCTTCATACCCCAATTGAGATTTCCATAGGCCAGCTAATTCGGTACAACTCAGGAACGTTGTGGGTTTTTTAGACGAGCTCGGCACAAATCCTTATATACAAACGTGTTTCTTTGCAAAATCAAACTGTCATCGCGATGTTTCAATCGCTGTTTATTTTTACTCTGGTTTTATTTACCATTTGATTTTTGATAAAAGTCCTCCATACCAATCAGCGTTGTTCAATATTCGAGGAACTTAATTGTGAATAGTGTTTGTTTTTCTGGAATCGTGAAATTATTACGAACTAATCGTTGAAAACAAATTATGTTCTCACATTAGAACTTTTAAAATCCCTATTTAGACTGCTTTAGATAGAAAATCTTCCTTTATCAATAAATAAGTATCATCGACATTCCTCATCGCTCGATGAAGCATCAAAGACCATTCTGATAAAAGTAGACAATTTAGCAATTAAATTTTAGCGAAACGAGCGTAGACAATTATTTACGTAAATATCTAATTTGGCAGATAACGTTTGTCACTAATAGCGCCGGAACTGGTACCAATTTGCGGCTTAGCAAGCTTAAAATTAAGTCAATTTTTTATTTATTTTATAACTTATTGAAGTTTGTAAACCTTACTGTAATATTTTAATTGTCAATAGATGTCTCATATAAATAAAAATCGGGTAGGTATATCCGAGACTCTATTCCGATTTCAATTGTGTTCGGGTAGAACTTTGCAATCATCGTAAGGATAGCAGCCAATAATATGGGATTTAAAATGAAGGATAATATTAACAAATCTTGAACTTGAAGTATGATATCGGTGTAGATGGCATAAATTGAACTGGTCTCATTAGCTTAGTCGGCAAAAGCGGTTGTCCCGGATAGACAGAAGTCCTGGGTTCGAGCCCCAGATGCGACTGATCCCTTTTTATTTTTTTTCTGTTGTTTTTTCGGATTCGTGTTTCATTCAATGATTAAAATTTATTAATGATTTAAGTATTTAGCATGGATCAGGACTGACTGATATACCGACCCATAATCTCACTGGCTCCGGTTTACAGTGAGCAGTTGGGACTCTTATTTCATATATTTATTTATTTTTATTTTAGAAACAACAGTACATGTGTAAAATTAGTGGTGTACAAGTTAGAAGGTTTTAGAAAATGACTACAAGGATCGGTACCAATGACATGACTCTATGGAATATCTAGTAAGTGGTTATATACATTTTACCGGTAAATGATACATGGTAAATATAAAACGGTACATTAAAATGTGTATTACGTATAAGTGTATGTGTGTAGACGTGTATGTGTACCTATTTGTCTGAATTGTGTTATTTATCGGAGAATTGTGAGTACGCATTGATTAAGTTACGAGTAATATTTTTCTTAAATGACGGTAGGGAGTCAAAAAATGTTTCGAGATTTGAGATAGAATATTGAATGTTTGGAATAGACAGGAAATTGGTGAATTTGCTGCAGCGATTGTTAGTGTTTTGTGTGGCGAGTATGTTTCAATAGTTTTGTGTGGCGAGTATGTTTCAATAGTATGTTGAGGCAATTTTCACATAAAAAGCTAGCCCACAGTACCTCAATTCTTTAATAAATATTTTGTTTTAAGTCGTAATGCGATAGTACCTATGTATACAGAAAGAGGACCACAGTGTCACCTTGAGATTGATCATGTTTATAAAAATGTCCTCTATACATCCTGTTACATCTAGTTTTGACACGCCCAAATCAAAGCATCCCAAACACAATGCACATTTCAACAACATTGATTTTGATGGTTTTTATAAAGACAACAATGAATGAATGGTAATTACTACGGCTGGCGGGTATTCTTCCTCTAGCAAGATCCTGTTTCAAATATTGTCTTCACCGCATCAGCCTTGAATACGTTTGCCTCTGATCAGATGACAATTATACAACTGCTTCAGCGTTGCCATCGCGACGGAGTTCCCGTCATTTCTAGCGGATTGAAGTGCCTCCGAACGGGAGAATTTTGTGTCTAACGGGCTTTGTAAGATGACGGATTTTCTGGCGGATTCGAATAAAATTATTTAATGAAGAAAAAACAAGGTAATTCCCGGAATTACTGAAATAATGAAAAGTTTTTAGTTGCATTATTTTATCGCACTAGGATTTTTTATAGAAAATATTTATTTAGCCTAATTAATTCAAGTACTTACAAAGACTCCCCTACCCCTAACCTAGGGAACTCGGGGTGTTATTTTTTTTATTGAACATCTATGTATTTGTGATCGTATGTCCCGGTCTAAGATAATTATTGTACCATTCGATACTGATTGAAACATGTCACAAGTAATAAGAAGAAACGTAACCAAGACCAACCATCTAAGTCTACATTGCAATTTGATGACCAGTGATGTCGTGCCGCGACAATTTAATTCGGTAGATTGGTGATAAATAATAATCCTAATCTATTAATCATTAAAAACTAAATGTATACTAAGTATGTGGAAATTATTGGAAATAAACGTATTTTCAATTTTTACGCAGAAATCTAAGCCAGTATTAAGAGGAACGGCTGGCGCGCACTGTTTCATACAAAACTTAATTTTCGATTTGAGGCCAAAATACCTAAACCTAACGATTTTTTTTTCATCAAAAAGTATGCTAAATATCTAATACGGATTAGAAGTAATTTATTTATTTTTGTTTTACATTGTGAAATATAGGCCATTAAAGGAATTGATTTTTCGCGATTTTAGAGGCATTTTTAACAATTATTTAGGGGCTAACGGTGATTTAAAAAAAAAGTTTTACTTCCGCTTTGAAAATATAATAAAAAATAAAATATATATTTATTTTAATATTAAAATAATCATTATGGCGGAATTTAAATTAAATTAAAAACGGTTTTTAATTTAATTTAAATTTACGTTGTAATGCAAATTTGCCGTAGATAATTAAAAAGATTGGCCCGAAAAAACGTTTTTTTGTCAATGTTTTGTTTTTGTATTTTTATTTGCGTAATCATATTTACATAGCAAATATGATAAAAAAAAATAATTCAATAAATCCGGAAATAACTATATACATTTATTAATTACTAAACCTTTAATTTAAAGAAATGCATCATTGAGTTTGGATGGGTATTTTGTCCTCAAATCCTAAATTAAGTTATGTATGAAACAGGCAGCGCAGCCGTTCCTCTTAACGGGAATCTGATCGAATTTACATACATTCTAGCAGAAATGTCGATTCCAATATGGCAACACTGATCTGGTTAATTTATTCGTCGTATAAAGAGTGAAATAATGAAGTCATTCTTAAACAGAAAACTCTTCCACTTGGCGATTACAGAACAACATAAAACAGAATATATAAGTAATAATAAAGAACACTGAAATAAAAACCTATCCTAACATATTATTCTTAATTTTTTTAAATTGTTTATTCATGTTGAAATTCCATTTTAATGTTTTTTTTTTAATAAAAAACCTTTTTAACTGTCTTCCACTTGTTTATTTTCGACCGGACCGGTTTCACTGTATTACGGGCATCATCATGCTAGTACAATTAAAACTAAATCTATGTTATATAGGTGTAAGTCCCACTGCTCTTTATAATATTGTATATTTATGACAGAGGAATTTGTTTTCTTGCTAACGGTACGGCTTTACAATTGTATTTGAATCTACTTTCGGGTTGGATTATTACCTTCTGGAAGACGGATTACATTGTGTTTAATCATTGAAGAAGTTAATATTAACATAACCTGAATGAAACTTGTAACCGAAAAAACAACAGAAAATAAAAAGATATCTGTCGCATCTGGGACTCGAACCCAGGACCCCTGTCTTTCCGGGACAACCGCTTAACCAACTTAACTTATGAGACCAGTTAAATATATGTCATCCTTATCGATATCATATCTCAAATTCAAAACTTTGTCAAGATAATTGTGTTTGTTTACTGAATCTACGGGTTTTGTTTAATTTTTATACTCTGTCCATTGTGTCAGCTTTTATTTAAACAGATGGTGATTTCTGGTTGTGTTTTTGTCATGATTTCCATCTTGTTTGCTAAAATATAGCAATTTTTGTCCTGTAGTTACATGTACCTTTTTACCCGTAGTTCAAGTAACATGGGAGTGCTGGTATAGCTGACGCTAAATGGCGTCAACAAGTATATGTATCAACAATTCCTCCAAAAGTTGTTGCCCAGATCATGCATCCTATTGGTCAGTGAGTGAGACTGGTAGTTGGTTGTGTACGTATTACGAAAAAATGTTTCAATTTGTCTTATGTTCCTCGTCGGTACATGCAATTTAATAGTGGCGATGATGGAAAGGCTGTCGATTAGGCGGTTAATGACTCTATATAATACAACCAGTTCTGAAATAATTCACCTGTCAGATGCAAACGATTCATCAAACTTACGTAATTATTGTTTTCATTAGAATTAAATAAATAAAATTCTGATCAAATGCCTTTCTTATGTACCTAATTAGTACTTTTTTGTGTGTGTTTTTTAACAGTCAATTACGTGTTTCATAATGTTATCTGAACCTTGTTTTTATATTTGTTTTTGCAGTACAAGAACCCATTTATTCTTTAATCGTTAATTATGGTATCAGTTTGAGCTATAACCTCATCATACTGGCCAATAAATTGTGTTTCATTGTTCTTTGTGTTTCTTTGATTGGAATCAGTGGCGGTTTGTTGAAAATTCTTGTCTCAAAGTACCTAAAATTCCGTTGCCCAAAATTATTACGAGTTACAGGAATTTGGAGTAAATCTTTATTAGTATTTCTAGTAATTCGAGTGTTTAGTCTCTTTTCATAGGATTTACTTTTATTTGTATAAATATGAGTGAGAATTGTTTTAGCGCAAATCTGCCGAACGTCAAATACTCTCATTATATTAAAGATAAGTTAGAGTCTGTAATTAGAGGTAGCTTAAGGATTATTTTTATAATTGTTTTCTGTGCCCTTATGATTTGGTCTAGTGCAGATGAAGTACCACCTCCCCATGCTATGATACCATACTCAATAATAGATTGACAGACCGCAAAATAAATCATTTTCAAATGTTGTAAGTCGAGAAAGTTTCGTATGGTTCTGAAAACGTGCATTGTTTTTTTTTTCTTATTTTATTTGCGATGATTTGAGTATGAAGATTCCATTTGTGGTGTCGATCAAAATAGTTCATACATTGTCATTGTCGGCACTTCGGCGGGAAACCGTACCGAGCGTACAGTCCTTCTTAATCTACGAGGCGATCGTGTGTGTAGCTATATGAAGATATATAGGTTTATTTACATTAACAGTCTATGACATTTTGACATTTAATGTAATATATTCAGAATGAATAGATAAAGTTAGAAAGAAGATTTGTTAACAACAATCTAATATGGAACTATACAGATTTTGAAAAAATCAATACATGTTTTTGATACTTTTTCATAAAAAAAAAAAAAAAGTTTCTTAGATTGTTTCCTGTTGCTAGGTCGCTGGGTCGTTAATTCGGGATGCGGCTGTGTGTACCACCACCCCGTTTACCAATAATTGGATAACCAGCACCTCTGTCATAATTCACCCCAAGTGGCTCGATACGTTTAGTGACTTAGCAGGGGTGCCCGGGTTCATGGGATGAGGTTTGTCCAATTCTTGGCGGGGGATGCGTATATGCTAAGACGATCACCTGAAAAAAAAATTAGCTTTTACAAATAAATATGTTTTATTTTTTTTTATATTAACACGGCCGAGAATCGAACTGATCAACTGCTTGGAAGGCAAATATGCTGACCAATACACCACTAATTGTTTTAAGAAATTGTTGCATAAATTCATTATATTTAGGTACTGAAAATAAGAATTGTTTAATTTAAATGTTACGTACTGTTGCGTACTTCGTACTCGCATGGCAACCTATAATATTTTGTTTTATGTTACAATGAGGTTTTTAAGCTTTATTTAGTTAAGTTATTCCAGTAAGTTTGAATTGTTCATTATATTCACATCAGCCTTGAATTCTTTCCGAATTTCCACATTTATATTCTCATATTGATTCAGTAAAAAACATATGGGCGAGATCGTAACAAGAAATGCTCGATAAAAACACTTTGCCAATTCGAATCACGTATCTTCGAAAGAATTTTTCCTTGACTTCTGTTGGGTCGACATTGACACTCCGCTATGGTTTTGGTGATATTTCATTCTGAGATTATTTCTTCGCTTCGTATAAAATCTGAATAAGTTTCACGCGTAGAGCTACTCTTTACGAGGTATCAATGGCCGTAACTACAACTGTTAACACAGTTTTCTGGCAGTATTCGTGAATAAAACTCTCACAAGTAATGGTGATTTATTTTCTAATTAGCGTTTATACAGTGAACTCCCAAAGAAAAACTACGGCGAACAATACTCACTTGGATTTTAATATTACTGAAGTTACTCCATAGTATTTTTGCCCGTGTAAATCATCTAATCAGCGCGACCTTTAAACGTAACCCAGGAATATATGTATTTAATCTCTCCTTCAAAAATAAATTGCAGATAATAATAATAATAATAATAGTTGGATGACTTGTATAGCGCCGTTTTTTGTGAAAAATCACCTCAAGGGCGCTGTACAAATATTTCTTAACTAATTATGTACAGACAGATACAGAAAAACATACTTACCTAGCAGGTCGCTTCAGATGAACACAGTTTTATAAAAATTTATTTATAGAGATGATAGTTTTACATGGTTATTTGTTTCTCCTTTTCTATTGATGTTACATTTATTAGATGATTGGTGGCACAAGAAGAGATAGGCAGTAGCGATGAGTCATGACTCATTTTCTTAAGAGCGGGAGTCACGGTACCAGCTCAACATTTTCTTACGACTCAATTGAACGACGGCTCATTTAAGAGCCGGCACATAGAGCTGACTCCCAGTTCATTGGCTCATACCCCAGTTCATACGACTTCCAGCTTCTACGGCACCCAGTTCCCAGCGTATAGGTAGGTACAAAATGTCCAGATTCCAGACTATCAGGTACCATTCACGTATTTTACTGTGCATACACGTATAAATGCGGTAATTATTCTTATCTCTGCACACGAATGTGAACCTTTTAAAACAACTGCTCATTGCGCCAAACTTTAATTTCAAGTCCCACGGTTGTGGGCATAATTTAGTCTTGTAGAAATTAGACACGTATATGATGATTTTATATTTAAAAAAATTATAACAAAGAACCTTATATAAAGATGCGTCATAATAGAAATGCGTGCGAATACTATCGAACATATGAGATATTTAGATAAATAAACTATCTTTCTTAAGTGGTTCCAAAGCTTGTCAAAAAGAATCACAGTCCAATTGAGCCGTGAGAGTCGTACGCTCACGGCTCATCAAAATGAGCCTGCTCAAATGAACGGCTCGTTCATGAACGACTCGTCGCTAATAGGCAATCTCGAACGCTGTCGCAGTAATTTTCGATGAAACGTCAATCGTGTGTAGCCTAGGCTCGTCAGATGCCGCCTGTGTCTCAGAACGCGCTTATGTTGCCAATATTGAATCCGTTCAGAAAAAATGTTGTCATTCTCTTTGGATTTTTGTTCTCTACGCTTTCATATCCGATTTTTGTAATTCTGATGGTACCTCATATTTCGCGACGTTCTAAGAAAATTTAAAAAAAACTTTTTCAAATTCACGTCCTCGTATCTTTTTTGAAATACATACTTGGAGCCAGTGGCGGATCGTGACTTTTGAGTGAGCTAGAGTGCTAAGATTGAAAAATACGACGTTATTGATGTTGCTGAAGCTGAAAATGATTTTTATTTTTTTTTCAAAATTTCAATTTTCGCCACTGCTTGGAGCTCAAAATGATTTCTATAGCGCCGTTTTCGTGAGAAAATCACCTCAGGAACGCTAAGCATAGTAGTATAGTATATTGTAGTATATATATATACTACAGGTGATTTTCTACCTTGAGGTGATTTTCTGAGCGGATTTTCTGAGGTGATTTTCTGAGATTTGGTGAGCGCCGTTTTCGTGAGAAAATCACCTCAGGAACGCTAAGCATAGTAGTATAGTATATTGTAGTATATATATATACTACAGGTGATTTTCTACCTTGAGGTGATTTTCTCACGAAAACGGCGCTATAGAAATCATCCATTTATTATTATACTCATCTTCAAAACAACAATTAATTCACTTGGATCAGATAATCGGTATCTGAGATATGATCCCGTTTATGAACACGTATCGAATCTCGATAGTCGAAAATCGCGGGTTCACTTTTCGAGTGCGCAATTCGCGACGTCCGACCGCCACGAATGTAGAAGCTTTCATCCTTCTTCTTTAAAATGAAACAAAAATGGCGGCGCTATGTCAATTTATAACCGAGTTGTTGCCGCTTTAATTTACACATAAATCGTCGCTCATTTGGGCGCGATTGTTTTCCGACATCCGGCATTGATTTTAAACTGTTTTCACGTCAATAATAGTTATGCTAAACAAGTAGGTAACATTAAGACCATAATATCTAAAATTTATTCAGAAAAATCTGTCAGGAGACCAGAAATAACCAGCGGTAAGAAGGAAAAAGTAACATTAACAAATGCTTATGAAGGCTTACGCCGTTCATACTAGTTCCTTTCCAAATATGTACCAAGCCAACCGGTTGCTTGCCCATTGTCCCTTATAAGGAAGCCAGCGGGTCCTGGATCATTTCTGTTTTGCTCCAGTCCAATTAAAACATTTAATCTTCAACTGTTAGTCCCAGCTCTTGAATTATTTATTATTCTTAGTTTGTTTCGGAAGAACTGTCATCTCCTCTGACCGGTGGTGGTTCGTGGCCTATCTCAGTGGGTTCAATCGGAGATTGCTTTTCCTCAATCTCTATTAATTATGGGTACCGTTCTCCACTGTCAATAATGGCGAGACTTCTTAACTCAAGCCAGTGCCTTGTAATGGTACTATTCTAAATGACAATATGCTTCCTTTTTCAGGCTTTGACTTGAACGTTCTATCAAATGTATATTTTTGTCATTGCTTCATTCATGTTTTATGTATAATATACTGTTCGTTTTCTGTAGCTCTTGTTTTTCTCATTTTATATTATGTATTTTTTTGTAATTGGACAATGATTCGTTAGTATTAAAAAAACTACACAGAATTTTGGCAACGTTAACGTTACAAAAAAAAGTTTATAGTGTTTTAGACGTGCGTTTCAAAGAACCACATATTCGTGGGATCTTCACAATCAAATTGGTATTCAAGGAGTTTAAAATTTAAATCGTTAGATTAGATGACAGATTGTCACTTTCGATTATAAATTTGCAACTTCAAATTTGTCGATTGGCATCCCTCTCTTTCAACTAATAAACACATGCAAAGAGAGCGAGATAAGAATAAAAGCATTGTTACAAGTGAACCTGCGTAGTTGTTGCTAAAACGTGACAAGCATGCACAATGAATAAAAATAAACAAATTGCAAATATCGCTATGTCGGCTTCTGCATATAGGGTTATCAGATATCAGATGATCGTACCGAAGTGACATGAATGATGTATGCAATGTACATCGGGCTTGGATTCTCGTAAATGTTCTGATGCATTTATTTGCATGAGGTGAAATGCAATACTTACATCGGAAAAATGGCTTTCAGGATATCTTGGAAGACGCGCTGATGAGAACTAGGAGAAAATGCATAAAGTTACATAAATACCTTTCCGTTACTAAGAGAAGTAGTCAAAACCTATAAACACATGATCCACGATTAAAATAATTATCTTGAGTACTAGATTAACCAATTTTTGGTGTTTATTTGAATTTCTGGTTATCATTCCTTGCCACAAACAATATTTCTTGTGCGCTGGAACCATGCCCGCGGCTAATCGTTTCCACCATTCTACTCGAACAGTGGGGGGTGAATCGCCCCATCTCACTCGCTCGCGCTATTAGCAAAGCTGCTTGAGGGGGTAAGGTAATCGGCCGCCGGGCCGCCAGGTGGTAGCAAATATTCTTGTACGCGGTACGTCAGTACATCATGAAATTTAATATATAATATTTATTTATTGTTTAAGCCATGCGAAGAATTTGAAATAAAATTTATAAAATAATGTAAAAAAATGGCATTATAATGGCAACCCCCTATTGCAACCCGAGTTTTGTTTTTGCATTTTGGCATACCGAAGGTTAGCCTCAAATGCTCAATATGGAGAAAAACTGACTAAGTGGGCTAGTGTAGAACTAGAAAACTGAAAATACTTGTAAAACTTAATAATAACATTATTAAATTTGATTTACAAGAAATTAAAAATAAATATATGGAGTTCTACGAATTAAACACAAAAACATTTAATAGTATAGAACTATTAACAGAAGACTGTCACCTCAGGAGGCAAATGCAGCTGCTAGGAGTGGACAACATCAATATCTGTAGGAATTGATAATTCTGTGCTAATGCAAACTAGGTTTTGGATAGAGGGTTTTCAGCGACTTATATATTTCAACTTCAAGGTTTGGGTAGGGTGTTTTCAGTAACTTTTATGACGATGTTTTTAAAATACTAGTCAGTTCTTTCTCTGACAATTCCTCAAGCCATGTTTTGTTGGACTTAACTAACTAACTAACTAACCATCACGCCGTTTCCCCGCAGGGGTAGGCAGAGAGGATGGACCGCCAAACAACTCGATCTTGGCATACACTTCTTGCTTCATTCACATTCATACAACGCCTCATACATTCTCTTCTGTTATTCCGACTTCTGACATGGCCCGACTCAAGTATTTGATTCACTTGATCGTGCCACGTCTTCCTTGGACGTCCCGGCCTCTTCTTCCATTCACATTCGCGTCATATATTCTCCTTACACTCCTTTCTTCATTCATTCGCTCTACATGCCCAAACCATCTAAGCGTCCCTTTCTTAATCTTTCTCACTACGCTTACATCAGCCTTGCATTCTTTACGAATCTCAACATTTTTTTACACGATCATACATGGTTTTTACCACACATTCGTCTCAGAGATCTCATTTCTACAGCATTCAGTCTACTTTCATCCTTCCTCTGCCAGTTCCATGCCTCACTGCCATTGTTGCCATGTTGGACTTGATGTTATTAATTGATTTAATTTGTTTGATACTAGGTGAGAGTTTGTTGTATAACTTTACAGTTAGTATTTCAGAGCTTCTTTGTCCAAAGGTAGTATTTCACTTGGTACATTTAGCTTGTCTCTGCTTTGCTCTGGTATTACGATTGTATGGGATGTTTGCCTTTCTGTCGTTTTTGAGATGGTGAACCAGAATATTTTTGATAAAGATTTTTTGTACACTTGGAACGTCAAACTGTTTAAAGATTTCCCCTGTCCTTTTCTTAAAATGAGCCAGAACATATATAATTATTATAATAAATACCATAATTAAATAATATTTCTATGTTTTCAATTATTATGTCCTCTGCGTGCAAAACCGTATAAAAGTTTCGCTAACGAGCCGTGTTTATCTCAACTGACCTGCCAGGTAAGTATGGTCCTGTATAATATTACCTGTACATAAAATGAATAACATGTATGTTGTAGCCCTCTCCGACTATTGTTCTACTCATCTCAAGATTCGTAGGTGAGACTGATGGATGAAGCACGGGGAAGTGGGATGTATATCATGATACAGTAAATAAAACCCTATTTAAAGGAAAGAACATAATTTATTGATTCTAAAACCACGATTATCATGGTGGAGCAAAGAGAAGAGTAAAGAGAAGGATTAAGTTAAAACGAAAAGGTTTAAATAATAAATGATGGTTCTTATAGTCCGATTCTTCTCCTCAGCATCATGGAAGGCCTCTTCAGTCCTGATGCTCACCGATTTCCGCCGTCACCTTCAGCGAAGTCTATGACGACTCTTCTGAAGCGCCATCCGCCACGGCTTCTTCCGTGGGGTTCAGACAATGGTATGTGAGGATGCTACCTTATGTCCTGTTTGGTCGTCGATACAGCAACTGACCCTCATGTCCGTTCATCACTCTTCTGGGATTTTCTCCAAAGCAACAGGCACGCGCGGTTTGGTTTCATAGCCTCACAATTTGGCCATCAATAAATCAATAAACTAAAACATACCCACTTCGGGTAAATTCAATAGACGCACTCCGACGTCAAACAAAACAGAAAATTAACACATAATCCCTCCCAAAAAACACGTCGAGCTCGACCGCCCGTGTCAGGTTATATCCGACGCCATGTTGACTTGCTCGCCTTCCGTCGGATGTCTCCCATAGACATTCTCTCACCAATCTCTTCCATAGACAATCATCATAATCATAGACGCGGGGTCAGTATTTACGTTACAATGTTTTAACGCGGCATTGCGTTCATTGGTCAAATGCATTATACATATAGTTTTGTGTTACAGATCGATGAACTGGTGA
>JAHDVE020000376.1:0-105900 GCA_022606495.2 Halesus radiatus
CAAAATGTAAAAATCATAATATGAAAATGTTATTATTTTTATGCATCGCTCTCTTCTTGGACTGAAGTGTTTTAAATTATGTTGGTTTATGGCTTGATGTTGTTGGAAATCCAAGCTGAGTACTTTGTGACGTCTGTGTAGACTCCCGGCCAGTCCTTGGTTCCGCACGGAGACGGTCCAAAGCTAACGATGCCCACCACGAACCAGTTGCTGTTGGGGCCGTCCTCCTCCAGGGACATGAGCGGGCCCCCGGAGTCCCCGCGGCACGAGTCCTTGCCAGTACGACCCCCGGCGCACAACTGCCCCTGGCCGAGGTTCAGCCCCAGCCGGTTGTACACGGAGGTGCATCTGGCGGGATCCACCACGGGCACGTTGACCTTCAACTTCACGTTGGATTCAGATGCTGTGAAAGGAAAAGATAAAACAATTTTAGTAATGCCATAGAAAATATAAATCGCACTCCGGCAACTATCCTGCCATAAGAAAAAATCTGGTGTTTAGAGTTTGCTTGGTTTGATACGCAGTACCCTAAGAGTATGGATAAAATTCTGATTCCATGACAGTACCTATACCTACACCATGTATTGAAAGAACACCCAGTAAACATTACAGATCTCAAACCATTACGGTGGTAGTATTACGAGTTTGTCAAATTAAAAATAACAACAGCATCCTTTCATGTTCAATTTATACAATATTAACGTAATACATAATTTCTTACTAATTTTTAATATAATTTATTATGTACGTTTAAGAAATCAAGTACTAGTAACGGCTTAACAACTTTAAGTCTGAAGACACCGGTAAAGGTCGCGTCAGAAAGACTAAAATATTCTGTAGATAAACAAAAGGATTTCCATTTCGTATCTCCCCTCTCTAACATAAAATTAAACGAAACCACAAGCAAATCTATTCAGTAATTATATATCTACTCCTCCCCACAAGGTCAGACGTTGACATACTATAATAGTAGATAAACTGGTTTAAAAACGAATAAATAAATAGATAAGAACAATATAATAACAGAGAGATAAGGTAAAAGAGACTCGTACGAGTCGATAATTATTCAATTCAAAATAATGAAATCTAACGTTCTAACATCTGAAAAGATTTATTTCATTATAAAAGATGAATTTAACAGAATTCTTAAAAAATCGCAAAATAAAAGAAATAATAAGTACACGGGAAAATTATTGATTAATGTTTTTGATTATTAACCCTGTTTAAACTGGTTCTTTGTATACTTCATATTTTTAGCTGTAAAGCTAAATTCAATCAAAACCACCTCATCTCAGGCCAGGATATCTTTTATTTTTTAAATTAAATTTAAGTAATTTTACAAAAAATAAGACAAAAAAGTTCCCGATGAACTACTTTATAGTAATCTGACTAACGGGTGCTTGTCATTAAAAAATCTTGGAATAATTTAATCAGGTTCACCTGCTATGTTGAGATTCTCCCATATAATTATATAATTAGTTATTCTTCATAATATAAATTTTTTTTAAACATTTTAGAAAGATTAAATGTTAGAAAGAAAAACCTTCGGCTGATTTAATTCTAAACAGAGGCTGGGCGCCACCTGATTGACACCAAATAAAGTTTTGAATGTCTGTGTATAAATTTATAGTTGGCATTATAACTCACCGACTTCGGTTTTTCCCCAGCCAGCGACAAAGAGATCTGGTCCACCGACATGATTCTTTCTAGGAACACTTGAACTGATCAGGGGCAAGCAGATGGGTTTAATCCAATCTAAAAACAAAATTACAAGAAGTCAGTTTTTTTTAGTTACTTAGATATACGTTGGTATCAGTCATTTATGAACGTGTTAATAAGCCTTCCGTAGAAACATTTTTTTTGTAATATGATACTTTATACGGTAATGTATTGCATTCATGCATAATTATCTATAGTTCTCCTTGGATCTTCTTCACATCGCATCTGTTAGCGACCTCTGGTTCCTATTTATAAACAATATTGACAAGTTCAAAATACTTTTGAAAAAAATCGTCCATACAACATGATGATGCGGGATAAATGCAATGGTTCGAAAAATGAACAGCTTACGTAGTATAATGGCAGGATACATTTGATTTTTAGATGACGTATCGTCACCTAAAAATCAAACCTAGTACCTCTACCTGCGTATCGCATCTCATAATAAGGTCTAGAGCAAATATGTCGTGCTCTGAACCTTAGGTGTTGTGTGTCGTGTGGAAGTTTGAAAAACGTTCCAAAAAATGATGATCGGTAAATAACGAATAAAATTGAATACAATCTTGCCTGAGTATGTGACTTCCCGCGCCAACCGCACCAAGGCGATATCGTCCTTTTGGTCCCGGCTGGAGGACAAGTACCCTGGGTGTACAACAGTGCTCTCCACTGGGATATCCTGCGGCGGTTCTGAGCAGACTCCCTGGAGGCAATCCACCTGGGACCTCGTGTCCCACTCTCCTAGACGGACGCTTACCCTGAAAAACCACACATTAACACCAGTCCAACACATCTTTCCAGGTTACAAAAAACTATTCTCTCAGCTCTAATAAAGTTTATCTCTGTAAAATGCTAGTTCAATGTTGGAGGACTTCAGACGATGATCAACAACGCTTGGGTGCAAACCGGATACTTGGGATTATTGGTAGTCATTTGGAAAATCGGCCAAATTTACAACTGGTTATCGTGAAGATGGATGTCATAGCTCATGGACGATATACTATAAATTTAATATGAAACTAGCAATTGAGAAAATATAGTTTGGAAATATCTTATTAATAACGTGATTTGTATACTTCCTTGATGAAGCCTAAGCTTAAAATGTTAGTAATATTTTATAAAGTGGTGTTTTATTTCTTATATAAAGCAAAACCATAAAGTGATACCTTTCTACAAAAAAAATTCCGCAATGGTTCAAATCGTAAAATATATTTCCTTCAATGAATGAATAATTATTTTGTGGAGTCATTATTAATAAAATTAATATGAAATACATTGTTTACACCACTGTTTAATATACTCGTATACATATCAACACGTCAGGATAAGTATACTGTGTATCCTGATGAGGGAAACGTCGCTTTCGAACATGTTGATATTTATGTATTAAGCAGTGGTGTAAACAAAGTATTCCATATTAATTTTATTAAAAACATATAATCATTTTACTCACAAGCTTATGCCTGCTCCAATTCCTGCTCCCTGAATGCAATGGGCGGCCGTCAGAACGTATCGAGATGCAACCAGAACACCCCCGCAGTGGAATCCTCTGCCAGTTGCTAAAAGTACGAAAAAAATAATTTCATTTCTATTTTGTATATTATGGACAATTCATCGAATAAAAAAAACTCGACTCTTTGTTGATTCGGATGATTACAGGAACTCTTCGTAACCAAAAGCACACGACCAACCGCACATTAACATTAACAATCTCCCGTCTGCGCATGCGCAAACCTATCACCCGTCACTCTTTCACATAATAATAGATAAATAGGGTAGAATTGATAGATGGGTAATGAGTACTGAAAAACATATATAAATCGGTGTTCCTTACGTTTCTGATATTCGAGCAGAGCCATCCACGTGAACTCGTTCAAGTCTGTGGCATTTCCCCCGACGATCTTGTCCACTAAGTCTTCTCCACAATCAGCTATTGTGGGGATGAGATTATTTGGTTCGAAACGATCAGAGATGCTTGGATCATTTACAGATCCACCAGTAGAAGGGCAGCATACCTGAAAATAAATTAAACTTCACAAAATGGTTCCAACTGTGGTTTGGATTCACCAATACAACGTTTACACAGTTTGTCTGGCCAATACTTTAATGATATTATTGTACGTAGTACTCTATAAGCCATATGAACGATTTTACCTAGTCAATTACGCATATACATGGTACATGGTACATTACACAATGCATTATAACTGTGCGGTCTTTTAAAAATAATAATACTTAACTTTTTCATCTGTATTATTAAACCCTTCCTTCTTGGTCTCTAATTATTTCAATATCTCTATAAATACGAATATACTAAACACAGAGTTCGTAATATATTTATGTATAGGAAAAAAAAGGATTTATCGAACGCAATAGAAACATTTTTTTTTAAAATCTTTATCATTCCAGTTCAAATAATTTTATGGACGAAAACCTGATTATAATACATCAATTTAATGATCACATTATTATTATTATTTTGTATGGTAATGTTTCAAAATCATCTCACGTTTATTGTGTTGCTTTAGGGGGAACGGCTGCGGTGCCTGTTTCATACAAAACTGAATTTTGGATTGGAGGCCAAAATACCCATCCAAACTGAATGATCTATTTTTTTAACGAAAGGTTTAGTAAATATCTAGTACGGAAGAAAAGTATTTTATTTATTTTTGTTTTAAATTATGAAATATCAGCCATTAAAGGAATTGATTTTTCGCGATTTTAGAGGCATCTTTAACAATTATTTAGGGGCTAACGGTGATTTAAAAAAAAGTTTTAACCCATCTGCTTTGAAAATATAAAATTAATTTTTATTTTTAAAATATTAAAATAAGCATTATGACGGACTTTAAATTAAATTAAAAACGACCAATTTATGGTTACAATACAAATTTGCATACAGAATTTAAAATATCGACCCGAAAAAAACTTTTTTTTAAATTTTAAATTTTTATATTTTTATTTGTGTAATCTTACATAAAAAAAATTAATATATTTTTTTAAAAGTACCATAAACCCACAAATAATTTTCAAAACTACCCATAAAATTATGAAAATTGATTTTTTTTTCATGGCACGTACTTAAAAAAAAAAAACTTCTCATGCGTATTAGATATTTACTAAACCTTTAATTTAAAAAAACAGATAATTCCGTTTGGATGGGTATTTTAGCCTCCAACCCAAAATTCAGTTTTGTATGAAACAGGCACCGCAGCCGTTCCCCTTAAGGCGATCCACCGGCTAAAATTCCAACAAAATCACGTGCTCCTTACGCAGGTGGCGGCAAGGTTGAGATTCCCGATTAACATCGGCCGCATGTTTTGATTTACGCAAAAAAACCATCACCAAAATGCGTATTTTATTCTATTCTGTGAAGCTCAGACATAATTATTAAAATGTTTTACGGTCATATTCTAAAAAACTTAATTTACCACAATGAACAATACGACAATATCGGAAAGGGGGTTCGTAAGTAGGAGAGTTTGCGCTTTAAACATTTTTTTTAATGTCTGATACTTTATTCTTTTCTAGGCTTATAAAAAGATACACCAAAAAAGTGCCCAGTTAAACGAAAGGCCAAGTTGTCTTCTACTTGCAGTATTAAATTTAACCATCTATGATATTTCTAGGCCATCAAATTCCCAAACCGAAAAACACATGATTTTGCATTACTTCCCATTGCATCGCCTTAAATCTAAACGGAACGTAATACGAGGATTTTTTTCTAAACTATTTGAAGTAGCGCCATCTGTGAGCGCGTATCACGTTTCATTTAACCTTAAGTGTAAATAAATAAAATACACTAATATTGTCAGGTTATTTGTAACCTGGAAGTGTTTAACTTTATTTTGAGAAATAAAATATTAAAATACTACTACGGGATTTTTTATCCAAATAAGGAATAATTCAGCTTACTTCGGGCACATTGACACGCCCACAACACGATTGTATCGGTTTATCTCTTCAGTAGTTAATTGTCGTTTTCATATGAATACCACACAAGAGTCCGAACTGCTCTCACTGCTCTGGAGCCAATGGGTTTAGGACATTCCCAATTGGGGCATGTGGGGAGTAGGGGGAGGAAAAAGATGGATAAGAATAAGGTTGGGAAGGACTCTACAAATTTGGTCACCAAATACGGCTAAAACCATTTCAAGTGTCGTTTCAATGTTGAATGCTGGTCTTTCACCAGTACGATGCTGATATTATTTACGGCTCTGGGCAACCATGAAATGATTAATTTAACTATGATATAAACAGTTAATAAATATATTGAAAACTCGGTTAGCTGAAAGAAGTTATTTTTTAATTTATGTAGAAATATTTTTGAGTTAGATTCTAGAGAAATATTGATGCTCTAAGTTTGTTACATATGTTTTTCTTTGTTTTTGTTTTACATAGATGTTTTTTTATTTATTTTATATGTATTTTAACCTTGTCTGTAAATTTTGAGTTTTTAATAACAAGCTCCCGTTAGTCAAACTACAAAAACGTGGTTTATTGGGACTTTTTGAATTGTATTTTTTTTTTTGTAAAATGTAAATAAAAAAAAAAAATATATATATATATATATATATATATATGTCTAACACCATGATCTCTACTAAAACCTTGTTGAGGCGTTCACCTTAATATTCTCTCAAATTCACATTTTTGTCATTGCTTAAAAAGTATAATAAATATATATATATACACATATATATATATATATATATATATGTACCATATATAAAAATAAATATGTAAATAAAAAATATTTAAATAAATAATTAATAATCTACCGGTTTCGAAATTACCCTTCCTTAATTTCATGTGCTTCTAAATTATAATTTTTTTTTTGTTTTTATTATTACGGTTAAGGATTTTAACCCTTATACATTTATTAAAAATATGGTCGGTTGAAATCAGATGATCCCCAATGTCTGATTTTTTTGTTATTGAAAGATCTTAACTGTACCGTGATTGTAATGTTAACATTACGGGATGTTTTACCTAACCTATGTAGAACGAAGGCCAGCCATTGCAACATAGTTTGTAAATGCCCGCGTGCCTTAATTTATGATTCCTATCTTAGCGTTTTTTTTTTTATTATTTGTTTTGCCTATGATGTATCATATCATCAGTGTAAAAATCGGCTTTAATGTGGGCAGGCGAGTTTTTTTGTGCTAACTGAAGGAATGGTGTATATATGCAGTAAATAGAGCTGAATACATAAAATACCTTGGCATATAAATATAGACGATCTCCTCAAATGGAAACTTTATTAATTGTTTTTATGTTTAATTCATAGAACTGCATTTAATTTATTTTTTTAAATTTATTCATAATCAAATTTAGTAATGTTATTATTAAGTTCTGAAAGTATTTTTAGTTTTTTATTATTGTGACAGCTGTTTCGGCGTTTAAGGCCATTTTCGAACTGTGGTTAATCCACATTGTGACTATTTATTTATATTATTTTATTTACCCCACCCCATTCTAATTTGGACGGGTTCTAAAAAATAATATCATGTCACAAACCTAACAACAAAACTGAGGAAACCCATTCATTTCTTTAAAAATGTAAGACATATAGTAAATAGAAAACAACTGAAGCAAGTTTATTGTGCACTTATGCAATCATCTCTAGAATACGGTATTATCAGTTGGGGTAGTGCCACTAACACTTTGCTTGGAGCCTCTAATAAACATCCAGAAATTAATTCTGAAAGTTATCTTCAAAGTTCCTTTAACGACGGGCGTTGAATTTGTTTTTAAGGAGAATGACGTTCTCAGCTTGGAAGAATTACACTCAACAAATATCCTATTGCACCAATTTAACAATGACCATATGTTTGAAGAAAGAAAAATTACTAGAACCCTAAGGCAGTCACATATAAAAATCCTTTAATATCCCAGCCTATAAAACCGTTTATGAACAAAAAAAGTTTTAATTACAAAGCAATTTAATTCTCTACCAAGCACCATTAGAAACACAAAAATCAAAAGCTCTTTTAAAAACAAAATCATTACTCACCTTAAATACAAAGTTTAATTTATTTCTTATCATTTAGGTAATATTATTTTCAAAATTGTTATGTACTAGGTAGCTTAATAACCACTATTGTAAATTGTCATCCCAACACAGGCGTATGCCTAGTGGGATGGGTATTATTTACCAAACAACATGAAAATGTTCAAGTAAAAATAAAAACAATAAAAATGTAGGGATTAATTTAAATTTTACACCTTCGGCTGGTTGCCTTGGAAGCCGCACTGGGCCTCTCGAAGGTAGGCGGTGACGCTAGCGGGGCGGTTAGCCTGCTGGACCATTGCGTACAGGGCCGGACAGCTCCTCAGCACCACACAGTTGTCACCCCGGTTTCGGCATTGACGCTCTGCAAAGGAAATTAATGAAACATTCATAATTTTATATTTGTATACCCCCAAAAAGGTTTTTACCATAGATAATAGAAACAAGCGAGAAGTGCATCGAAGCATTATTAGTTTTATTCCAATAACTCCACCCAGTAGGCCTTGAGGAAAATACTTTCCCTCAGGGCCAATGTCATCATTGGGGTAGCTGTGTGGAGGATATTTTTAAGGAAAGGGAGGAGAGGAAGTGTTCTGGGAAGGAAAAGGTATGAGGGGTTTGTTGGAATCTTGGGGTTGGACTGTCCAGGAGTGACGGACGTATTAATCCATTTGCACCGGGTGCGAAGGATGTCCAGTTCGCAAGTGTGTTTGTCTTTACATGTTTTGATGCGATTCGGCAGAGTTAACGAGATCCATTTATTATTATTAATAAACTTCATTTATGAGTGTTTTAACATAAATGCGTCAAAAAGTCTAAAAATAAGGGACAACCTAATCTACAATACATTCAGTGCAACTAACCCAACCTAACTAATCATCCGCCTATATTATATATCTATATTACCGGGCATTATTAATATTGCACACAGTAGATTTTCTAAAGTGTGGTTACTTTCCAAACTCCCAGTTATAATAGCCACCCCGCCTTTACCATTTAATGGTAAATCCTTTATAAAACACTAAGTGAGGCTGCACTTGGCCACGTTTGAGTCCCCTGAGAATTATAAATAACATCACATCAGATCAGGTAAGTTTTCAGAAAGACAACCAACTGACAAAGGTCCTTCTCGATGTTCGGATTTTGAATCCGGTTATCCTTCATCAACGTTGAAGGTGCTTAACCTGTCCTCTCAGAACTCAGGTATGGGTCAAATGTCAACCGGGTCTTCACATTATTTTTATTTCTTCAAAGGATTTGTAGTCATTTTTTTTATTTATTTGATTATACGCCCATCTGGGATTTTACATTGATTTTTAGGACAGAATATAATAATCAGTTGAAAATTATATGAACTTAAACCATAAAGCGTCCTGTTTCATACAAAACTTAATTTTGGATTTGAGGCCAAAATACTCGTATAAACCTAATGATCTTTTTATTCCTCAAAAAGTATAGTAAATATCTAGGACGGATGAGAAGCATTTTATTTATTTTTGTTTTACATTATGAAATATAGGCCATTAAAGAATTGATTTTTCGCGAATTTAGAGGCATCTTAAACAATTATTTGAGGGCTTACGATTATGTAAAAAAAAGTTTTACCCCGATCACTTTGAAAATATAATGTAATGTAAAATAAAAAATTAAGATAAGCACTATGGTGGATTTTAAATTAAATTAAAAACGACCAATTCACGTTGGAACACAAATTTACCGTACATAATTTAAAATATCGACCCGAAAAAACGTTTTTCTATATAAATGTTCTGCTTTATTTGTATTTACTTAATCATATTTACATACAAATACGATTTTTTTAATACAATAACCCTGGAAATAATTTTCTAAATTACCTCTAAAATTATAAAAATTGTTTTTTTTTCATGGCATATTTTTCATGATTTAAAACACAAATAAATTAAATACTTCTCATGCGTACTAGATATTTACTAAACCTTTAATTAAAAAAAATTATCATTCAATTTGAATGGGTATTTTGGCCTCAAATCCAAAATTAAGTTATGTGGTATGAAACAGGCAGCGCAGCCGTTCCTCTTAAACTATATTTTTTAAATGTTTAACAGTAACATAAATTAGAAAACTAAAACAATTATTCAACGCAAATCGTTAAAGCTACAATATCAACCCCACAACAATTAATTGTAGGATTCATCAAAGTGCTAGTATAGATGACGCTGTATTTTATAAATGGAGTCAAGAAATATATCAACAATACCTCGAAATTTGTTGCCCGGATCCTACTGGTTAGAAAGTGAGACTGATAGTTGATTGTATACGTGTTGCAGAAAAATGTTACATTTTACCTTATCGGTACATGTAATTTAATAGTGGCTACCATGGCGGGGCTGTCAATTAGGTGATTCAATGATTATTATATAATTTAATTTAAATATAATACAACTAGGTCTGAAATAATTCTCGTGTCAGACATCGTAATTAGTTGTAATCGATTCATAAAACTCATAAGTATTACATAAAACAAACACTTTGTTTTAAACCACTAAATTATTTTTTAAATTATCACCGACCGGTTTCGCATATATTAAGCTTCATCACGGTAAATCTTAAAACTAAACAAAAACACAGAGTGAGCACATTACTCTATATTTAATAGAAAAGCTTTTATACATAACTCTATATTTAAAAGAAGCGAAGCTAGCAGTCCACGATGGAGTGCTGATACTAACCCTGATGTATAACAGTGAGGTATGGAACTGGCAGAGGAAGGATGAAAGTCCACTGAGATCCCTGAGGCGTATGTGTGTAAAACCATATATGACCGTGCGAAAATGTTGAGATTCGCAAAGAATGCACGAAGAAAGGAGTGTAATGAGAATATACGACGCGACTGTGAACGGTCTAAGAAGTCGGGGACGCCCGAGGAAGAGATAGTACGATTAAGTAACAAACAAACTGAATATACTCAGTATTGTAAGACTTACGTAAAATACAATTGTAAATAAAAGAACAACAAAAAAGTCAACCAAATACGTGCTTTAAATGGGAGTCGGGCCATCTCAAGAGTTAGAATAACAGAAGAGTATGCATGGGACAATGTATGAATTTGAATGAAGCAACGAGCGTATGCCAAGACCGAGTTGTTTGACGATTTCGTTAATTTCTAGTGCTTTTATGTTGCCTAATCTAATTCCTATACCGTTTTTATGCAAAAGACTAGTTCCCGTGATTTTATTGAAAGTATGGTCTGATGAGATTTGGTGGTTCGCAAGTTCAGAAAAACTAGTGCCTACTTAATAATCAAACAAATTTATCCTATAGCCCGATTTTAAACATGTTTCCTGTGAATCTTCCCCGGCTTATTAATTATTTACTTCCACCTCGTATGTCATTATGGATACCATTGTTATGTTGCCCCAATCATCCGTTTAATTATTATTATGTAATCAAGTAGTGTATTTTCCATTAATAACTGCTCTTTCTTGTATAAATATTGTAGGATTATTTCCCTTTAATGACTTCATTATGTTCCCATTACACTGTTGTATTTACTATCTATTATTATTAATATAAGTTAATGATGTCTCCCTCTTACACATAATACTTTTCTATTGTTGTATCCCTCCAATATTTTGTTCTCTCTATTTCATTCTATTGTATTCTGTAGCTATATATAACCGATAACTCTGTATTATTTTTTTTAGATTAATTTATTAATTAAACTTTTATTAATTGATAAACTAAAGTTCTTAAAAACTTAAGACAAGATTTTTGTGCATAGCGCAAATGGTAACAATTATTTTTATAAACAATAATTATTAGCCTGAAACATTATTTGCTCGGAAAGGTTTTTTACAATTTGGATGAGTGTTTCAGGCTAATAATTATTGTTTATAAAAATAATTGTTACCCTTTGCGATATGCACAAAAATCTATTTGAGGGATTTAGCCGTTACAAGCCTTTCTCATACTAATAAAGTTGGTTGTTTACAGGTGAAATATAATAAAAACAGTAATTATTGAATGAAACACTAGTATATATTGATTAACTTGGTGGGTTTGCGATAAGCCGACTCAATGGTAGAGCATCTGACCGGCAATCAGAAGGGTGCGGGTTCGAGTCCTGTCGGCGACATTTATCTTTGCTCGGAAAGGTTTTTTTCAATTTGGATGAGTGTTTCAGGCTAATAATTATTGTTTTTAAAAATAATTAAACTTTTTCTTAGATGATATAATACAGATTTTATTTATAGATTTAATACTATTCTTCCGTTAGAAGCATTTGCTTGTGGATGGAAGAAGAGTGTACATTATTTATTATTGGTAATTAAAGTAATATATGGTACATGTATATAATCATTACAGATTTATTAGGAAAAAAACATAGTATATAGTAAATGCTTTATAAAGAGATATTTGTATTGCATATCATAATTAGGATAGTGTATTTAAAATACATGTGTTTCGAAGAAAAAAGAAACGTTATGGAAGACAAGTGAAATTCGGAATATTAGCAAGATTGTCTTTAAATCATTTTTTTGTTTGTTAAGTTTGTCTTTAAAATATTTCTTGACAGAGTTAAATATTTGGATTTTATCGTGAATGCATCTGATATCTTCCGGTAGTTGATTGAAAAATGATCGTCCTTGGTAAGTATAGTGTATTTGTGCAAATGAAGTATTTAATTTTTTTTATTTATTTAATATGATGACAAATCACAGAGTGATTATTTCTTATTAAAATATTATTATATTTTTGTTCTTACTCGGCACAAATCCGGAGCGAACGAACTTTGTCCTAAATTTTCCGTATTTCCTGTGATATGATAAATGAACAGCGATTTCATTTATTCATATTATCTGTTCGGATAGTCGTAACTGAAGTGTGCATACTTAAAAACAAGTCAAACACTAATTATGACGAAAACGTAATAAAAATATATTTTCTTTAATTTGGTAAATTTTACAATTTTATCACGAAACTTGTCAAATTGTGCACAGTAAGTGTTTATAGCGGTGTTTACACGTTGAAGTTGATAAGCCCTGAACTTTCGACCTTCGAGGTCTCAGACTATGCGCTATCGCCTCTAACGGGTCTTGCCACCGGTTCAGGTCGCCGAAGCCGGTTGCTGCTACCACTTGGCACCTTGGTGCTTCAAACAACTAAGCAAATAGGGATATAATGAGAAGATTATGCGTAATTTATTACTATTACTTTATCTACTTTGTATTCGTTTTAATCTCATTGTAAGTCAGTGATGCGCAACCCGTGCCCATTTCTCAACCCGGGCCCGCGCCCCGCATCACGTTTCGTACTTGCCAAAAATGTGTTTCTCGTGATATTGACGGCCCCAGGGTTGAGTGCGGAAGTAAATTTTATTTAAATAAAAATAAAAAATCTTTCATTTAAATTCTAATGTCAAGCCACAAAGCGGTTGCTTTCTTCCATAAATATTATTTGATTAATTTGTGTTATTTCACAATTTATTCATTAAAAATAACACATAGTATATTTGCGGCACGTTCCAGAGCGGTAGATACTTTCGGTATCGCCCTGGTTAAAGACCACCATTCGGAATCGAAACGTTGCTTGAAATGGCTTTAGCCGTGTTTGGTGACCAGCTAGATATATGCTATTTGGGTGGTTCCAAGAAGTTTTGGATAAAATTTGCAGAACCGTTTTGGACCCTATGAAAATCAATCATTTTATCAACGTATTTGATAATGAACCTATACGCTCATTTATTCGGTTGGCAATGATACATAACAGTGGAAGAAAAAAAAGCCCATTATTAAAAATTCAATGCACAATTCATACCCGTACTTGAACTATACAGCTTACGCAATTAACCTAGAGCAGTGCACGCCACTACTGTAAGGTAAGTATGTTTCTGTATCTGTAAATAATAATATAAAGCCTAATAAGTAAAAAAAAATTCAATTAATTAGGGGGGTGGTGGTATTGCGCCTGTCTCGTTAGGAAATCGTGTGTTGAGAACAGGCGTAGATTACAGTTTACACCATAATGTTACAAGAAAAAGATATAAAAAAAAAAAAATTACATTATAATACTGGACCTTGACTATTGTACCGTTGTATCATTATAACATGATTCACAACATACAACATAATATCATAATAAAACAAATTAAAAAAACCTTTTAACATTGTACCATTACAACACAATATTGTACCATTACGATTGTATTATCATATCACTGTATCATTATATCATTGTATCATTATATCGTTGTATCATTATATCATTGTATCATTATATCATTATATGGTTGTATCATTATATCATTGTATCATTATATCATTGTATCATTATATCATTGTATCATTATATCATTGTATCATTATATCATTGTATCATTGTATAATTATATCATTGTATCATTATATCATTGTATCATTATATCATTGTATCATTGTATCATTATATCATCGTATCTTAATATCATTGTATCATTATATCGTTGTGTCATCATATCATTTTATCATTATAACATAATGCACAGTTTACAAAATAATATCATAGTAAAACCAATTAAAAAATCAATTTACTTTGAACCATTGGAACATAATTTTGTGCTATTATCATTGTATATTCTGATATAATGCACAGTTTATAACATAATATTATAATTTTAAAACAAATTAAAGTCAATTATCATTTTACCATAATGATAAAACGTAATACGTGCTATTATTGATTACTTATAAAGAAGTCTAACAAAATCGTTGATGTTTTATCTGTCTTGATAGGTGATCCAAATCTCTGTGTCCCATTTCTATTTTACGTAATTTGTGTTCTGTCTAATGGCCCGTGGAAGTACATCGTTTATGTTTATTGCAAAGTGCAGTGTACTTTGAGATGATTTATCACAAAAAAATTCCAGTTATGTCTTCAATAAATAATTATTTTGTGACGTCAGTATTAATAAAATTAATGCGAAATTCTCTGTTTATAACACTGTTTAATATATAAATATCAACATGTTTCAGATGCTTCCCTCATCGGGATACACAGTTTACATATACTCGTATTAAACAGTGGTGTAAAACAATAAGTTCTTATTCATTGTATATCCAATTATCATTATTATGTTATTTTTATCTCTGCATTATGGTATTTCCAAGTGTGGTCATTATTTTTAACTGGGCGTATTTCCTCAACGGTAGCGAAACACAAACAGGGCATGCAATATTTTCATAATAAAAGTAACATTTTATATACCATAAGGACCTACATAAAGCAACGAGACTAGGTACATAAAGGTACAGTTTCGTATTATCTACAACGGCACCATAACTAATATTTTAAGTCCTTTTTTTTACAGGCATTTTTTTAAAAACATATTACAAAGATAACCTCACATTTATATGATAAGAAATTAAAATGGAGTTATTCGATCAAAAAATATTATTTTATGGTAAGTTATTTATTTGCGATGTATAACCATGATCTTTAATTGAATCTTAGGAATCTTTGCATACGTGTATTATGTTGGTACGAAAAGTAGTTCCAATGCGTATCTCAAAATTTGCAAAATCATACTAATTTAAAAAGTAAACTTTTTTTTTATTTCTCGTGTAAATTTACCAAAATGAACTTTCTGAAGTTTTTCTCTAATCGTAAGAAAGTGACGAAGTTTTTGAAATTTTAATATTTTACTGTAAAATGTAAACCTTTTGCTGTAATGTCTAAAAATACGAGCAAAAAAAAGTTACGTCTTATCGAGCTTGATCGGTGTACAGAGGAAGATTTTCATAAGACTATTTTCATAGAAAAGTAAGCTAAATTATGATTTTTTGAATCCGAATACATGATCTATGTTGTTTTCCAAAAAATTGTGAAACTTCAGTACTTCAATATCAAAAGGTACCTAATGACCATTTAAGCCGTTTATTTTAAATTTGAGAGCTTCTGCGTTCGCTATGATAGTTTATACATGCAAAATTTAATTTAGATTCTTTAAACTAGTTTTTTTTTTTAAAGTTGTATTCCACATAGATGTTGTCACAGCGAATATAATTACGTTGAATTTGAGAACAAATGAAAATGGTCGCTAAGTACCTTTTGATATTGAGGTAGGCATTTTCTTTAGCTAAATTAAGCACTGGAAAAGCTGCTCCGAGATATACAATGTTATGTAAGTGTGGAACCACTCATTCCATTTCAAATAATATACAAAGATGGAGGAAAAACCATTTTCTTGTTTATTTGGACGAAGTTACGGGAAAACTTTAATCAATAACTCTATATGCAGGAAAAGCGACAAGGTTTCTCAGTATTTCAAAGATTTAGTTTTTCTGGACTCAAATGGCTTTCCGCATCTCATAAATTTTACATTACATCACTTTTGTGGCAAAATAACAACGTTTTTGTTAAGAAATAACACCGCTTTTCCCAAAAATCCAGTAAAAATAATTAGAAATTTATCAAAAATAACGCGAGTTTATCCAAATATAACGTGAAATTTTCAGGTCTCTTACCATTACTTATTTCTAAAACCTAAAAAACTGGAAATACGACAAAAAACATCTGTGCATTAAACCATGGAAGTTATATAAATATATCCAATAGTATGAACATTAATTTCATGCTGGTTTGTGGTGTTGTTCAGAGCCAACATTTTCATCTCGCAAACATTTTTATTAGTAGGTATTTGTAAAAAAGTTGAACGACTGGGTATTCTGGGTAAATCGTTGTTATTGATGTTTAATGTGTGCATCACTGAAAAAATAAAGTAAAGCCTGTTTTGAGAAGGTCGCTTTTTATAATCCTGGGAACAAATAACACTCTTTGTTAAAGTTTACATCTGTTGGGGTCATCGTGAAACATTTTCTCGTAATGAGAAAAATGATACCAACACACATTCACAATAATGAATAACTGCTTTCCTTTTCTACAATATTAGAACATTGTACGGACCTTAAACCACGGATCCTGAATTGTTAAGCTAAAATAAATTGATAATCTACCATGGCGTACGAAATCTCACTTAACTTTTAATGCATATGTTTAAATGCGCTATTTAAAATTGTGGTGTGTTAGATCAACGTATATAATTAATTTTTGTGGTGTTGTTTAAATTTGGATAACATAAATAAATTTCAGTGACAATAAATGAACAATCATCAAGCCGCTCATCTCAACACAGGATTGTCCTAGTGAGATGGGCGGCTAATGTTTTTGTTTTCATAATTAAATTTAAGAATAAATAAATAAAAATAAATAAATAAATCAGCATTATCGTCAATCTTATGGGAACTTTCTTTTTGTATCCTAAATGTATACTTATAATTTTTTTTTTTAATTTAGTCTGTGAGTCTTCAAAGTACTCAAGGAGGTGAAGAGCCACTTTCCAATGGGGTAACCGAGGCGTTACCAATGACATCTGTTTTATCGGTCGGGTTATCTGTTTTATCTTCTTTGTTTGCCGTCAGTGTGAAATTCGTAATCTTTTGAAATCTCTCATTATAAATGTTAAATAAATTGGATATCGGCGTACATACTCGTACAAGTGAATACTAGTTAAGGTTTAGCTATGTCATCAAAAAAATGGTATTCACTTTGTGGCGTCATAATTAATAAATTAATAAAAATTACATTGTAAACACCACTTTTTTAATATATAAATATCATTAATATCAACATGTTTCAAAAGCGAAGCTTTCCTCGTCAGGACATACAGAATACTAATGTATTCGCTTTCGAAACATGTTGATATTTATATGTTAAAAAAGTGGTGTTTACAGAGTAATCTTTATTAATTTAAGTTTTAGGTATTTTTGTGTAAAGTAAACTTGATTTTTACATTCTACTTTACAATAATACGTTAAGGTAATATGTTTATCTTGTCATAGACGTGTCCGTTCATGGATTATTCTATTTCCGAATGCGGGGAGGTTAGTGCAATCCCATACATCGACATTCAAGACGAAATGCATATTTTATTTCAATTAATATGGCGTTGTTTTATTTCAATTTTAATTTAAATAAAACAATTATTTTATTGAAAATGTGTTCATTTTCTCAATTGCATTTCAGAAATAAGACTTGATACGTATTTAAGATTTATTTTATTATGGACATATTATTCTACAATGGTCAGAAATGGTTCGGAGAAACTATAATAACAATAATAATATTTTGATGATTTTTATAACGCCGTTTTTTGTGAAAAATCGCCCCAAGGGCCCTCTACAAATGTTTTTTTCCAATTCTCTATCTAATCACTAACTATGGACAATCTATTATTAAAACTAATGGATAACAAATTTAATTCACCGGTTCATCGATTTGTAATACCAAAACTATATATAGAATGCATTTGACCAATGAACGTGATGCCGCGTTAAAATATACTCGTACGACCCATGTATTATATATTCTCTTTGTTCGTTTTTCAAGTGCGAATGATTCGTTAATACAAAGTGTGTTGATTCAATAATTTACGTAACTTACCAGTAATCAACATCGATAAACCAGATGACAGAACATATACGGGCCTAATGGCATAAATTAACAGAAACAAGTTTTAAAAACGGTTACAGTTGATACTGGAACCACAAAAAGACGTAAAAACCCGTACAATCAGAGCTACGTGTTGAGGACGAACAAAATATCGGTACATACACGTACTCCCGAAAAATAATTTAATGGCTTATTTATACACTACCGACAGAACTTCAAACCGAATAAGTAATACAGATTTCCATTAGGATCTGATGTTGAAGCAATAATATTGGAGATGCACTTAAGAGGAACGGCTGCGCTGCCCGTTTCATAAATAACATTTTAAGAAAAGGCTTTTTCGGGTCGATATTTTAAATTATGAATTGAAATATTTTTTATTATATATTAAATTGGTCGTTTTTAATTTAATTTGAAGACCACCATAATGCTAATTTTATTATTATATATTTCATCATATTTTCGAAGTGGATGGGGTAAAACTTTTTTTTAAATCACTCCCATCACGCCCCCAAAAAATTGTTAAAGTTTCCTCTAAAATAGCGAAAAATCAATTCTTTTAATGGCCTATATTTCATAATGTAAAACAAAAATAAATAAAATACTTCTCATGCGTGCTAGATATTTACTAAACCTTTAATTTAAAAAATATATCAAAATACTTACAGGTTTAGGTGAGTATTTTGACCACAAATCAAAAATTGTGTTTTGTATGTTCCTCTTAAGAGGAACGGCTGCGCTGCCCGTTTCATACATACCTTAATTTTGGATTTGAGGCAAAAATATCCATCCAAACTGAATAACATATATTTTTTAATTAAAGGTTTAGTAAATATCTAGTACGTATGAGAAGTATTTTATTTATTTTTGTTTTAAATTATGAATTACGGTCATGAAAAAAAAATCATTATTTTAGAGGCAACTTAGAAAATTTTTTGCGGGTTTATCGTTTTTTATTTATTATCAAATGTTTGTATGTAAATATTACGTAAATAAAAATACAAAAACAAAACATTAAAAAAAAGTTTTTTTGGGTCGTTATATTAACTTATGTACGGTAAATTTGTGTTCCAAAGTAAATTGGTCGTTTTTAATTTAATTTAAAGTCCACCACAATGCTTATTTTAATATATATTTTAAAAAATATATATAGTTCATAATTATTTTCAAAGCAGACGGGATAAAACTTTTTTTTTAAATCACAGTTAGACCCCAAATAATTGTTAAAGATGCCTCTAAAATCACAAAAAATACGTATTCCAAATTTCTCTTTTCAATGCACATATTTTATTTTCACGTTTCACAATGCATATATTTTCAGGCGAAACCTTTTTATATTATCTGCATTTTTTTGTAAATACTATGCCAAAAAAAATTAATGTAATTTTTTTGAAACTAAGCTTTAAAAAAGTATTGTAATCTAAAAAACTGTTTTTTATACTTATAAATAACGACTATACAAAAGTCAAAATATTTCCCCAAAAATAACGATATAAACAATGTCAAAGTTGACAAAAACTGGTTTGAAACTTTGCTAAAAAAACATAAAATGTAAAATAACGTGGAACAATGACGAAATAAATATGTTGGTGATAAAAAGAGAGTATGGGAAGGGGCTCGGTGGAAATATTGTTGCAATAATAAATTTATATAATATATTGTGTATTGACATTGCGAGGCCATTATTGTTCCTCTTATATATTAGCCGCTCATGAAATGTAACAGTTTTTAGTTCCCACACCACACGAATGAACTTGAAAAATGACAAAGGTGTAATCTTGGCATCGTTTGCTGGTGTATGTGCACTAACTTCATTAGCAGAGTAGAGAGGTAACTACAGAACCATTATAATATAATACTGAAAACCTGTTTACATCGCTGCTATAAAAACGAGTTTTACTAGTTGTAAAGGTGAATAAACATAATAATAAGTATGAAAAGTATAACGTTGATGTTGTTTGCTTCATCAAGATGCATTCATCACTTCCCATACTAGTGCTTGGATATACCTACTTTGTATATTTTACATATATAATGTAATATTGTATTATATTTTATGCCTACCTGATAACCCTGTTCCAATTTTATCAGGAACGTTTTTTACTGTAAAACTGCCTATTTTTTTGAGTTTTTTGCAAATCTTTAGAACCACAAAACTTCATTACAAAATCAGTTTTTTATTGTTCTAGTAATGTTTGTATGTTGCAGAGATTTGGGTTGTTTAAAGAAATTACTCTTTAATTGTGTATTTATATAGATGTATGCCTCGTCTTCTGAACAAAACTGAAACAGTTTTATGAGAATCCTCTCAAGTATATGGTAAAGGATATTGGATATTTCCTTCGGGATTAGTTAAAAATACGTTCGTGGTGACTTTATAATAACAAAATAAAAATAAAGTTGAAAAAATATTTATCAATGTTTTTATAACTTCGTTGAATTCGGAAACTTTGCAACGTGGGTAATTAATTGATGCGTGATAATTTTAGTAAAAAAATACGGTAGGTACGTATGACTTCATTAGAGACCTGAAAATTTCACGTTTGCAATATCGCAAAAATAACTTAACGCGAAAAACGCGAATTTCACCATTATGACGAGAGTAAAGCAAAATTCGAAAATTTTCAGGTAAATAGCGCCAATGTTCGTATTTTTCACGCATTTTGAAAAAAGGAAGTGATATTATACGTTCTAAATATTTGTTTTTCAAGTTTGAATAGCCATAAAATGGTACGCAGCTAACTTCATGTCGAAAACACCGCGTACTTTAATTTTTATTTAGATTTAAAAAATAAATTAAATGTTTTATAAAAAAATGAAAATTCATTTTTAAAATAACAACATTTCAATTTGTGCTGACAACTCTTGGTGGAATTCCATTATATTTTTTTACAAAAACGATCTTTAAACTTTTTCAACTTCTAATTTTTTACCTGATCGGTTTCAGCCTATCACGCTTAATTTACCTTTTTTTAGAAAATCTGAAAGTAAAAACACACGTAAGACTTTTGCTGATAAATAATCAGCGAATTTCACCAAAAATAACGTAATTTGCACCACAAACAGTGAAAAATAACGCTAAATTTTCAGATCCTTACCCATTATTATTTAGCCATTTGTAAAGATTGCGGTGGTGGTCGTTGTCATTATGTTTTCTATAGACACATCGTACAAGAATTTATTGTTGCCACAAACAATAATATTTAACAGTTTTTTCCTTGTACACACAAAGAAACATTGTTACTTGGCATGACAACACTACTCCTACAAATATGCCAAAAAAATATAAATATTGTTGGTTGATTTTTGTTTACCTTAGTGAACCAGTTTAATGGAAGACTGCAGTAAAAAAACCAAAAAAGAAACATATTATCTTTACAAACAAAAAAACGGTGTCGTTGAACTCTGTGAATCTTTCAAATATATGATGTCGTATTACGAAAATTCCAAAGTAAATCTTCCAAAGCTTCCAAGATTCCCATCGTGTTACCCTGAAGTTCCCCTTAGGTCATCAATGTAAAGGTGGAATTTTTCTGAGTTTTGAAGACCCATGTTACAGCATATAGCCACAGTCAAAACGACCCGTTCTCGTGGAGTCGTAATGAGAACCGATGGGCGCGCGTTAGTGCCACCTGACTGTAACTGGGCTATGAGGGAACAATGACGGAAATTCTTTGGAAACCATTAAAATGTCGTTAGAACAAGCAAATCATTAATTCAACTTGCTATTTAAAAGAGTTAATCAGATATTTGACTAATTTATTAAATAATTATGAACAATTAAAAGCATTACAGTTTCCTACACAATCTCAATCTTGTTCTCGGTGATTATCTCCTAGATTTTCAGGTTTCCCGTTCTTCTATATAATATTCAACTTTTTTTTTTACAAATATGTACGTATAGCGTTGGCCGTTGTAGCGTTGGCCTGTGTCAATAAACATGATTGTGTACCGCTAAATAAATACTAAATACTTCAAATTAATTATTTCTTCGTCAATAACATTATATACTATCGGTTCTCCGGCATTATCAATAACCAAAAGAGTTGAAAACACGCTCATGAGGTCATGTTAATGTTATTATTACCTAACCTGTTTACGACTTCTCAGAAATCCCACACTCATTAATTTTTGTAATCATCGTAGGTACTCAGTTAATGAGAGTATATATTCCTTTGTGTAATTTACTGTATGAAATAGAGATTGAATTCAAGAATTATCAAGACTACCGACAAATAGTTATAATAAAGAATTGTTTATGCGGGAAAAATTGATAAACGACAGAGGTCTTGCAATCTTCGAGGAAGTCTTTGAACTCTTACGAAAGTTAGGTTTTGATTATAGGAATGTTTTTAAAAACTGAAAACTGTGTATCGCTTTGTGAAAGAGTCTTTTGAGACATTTTTGTTTCCGAAGAAAACGTTTTAAGAGTGGAAAAAATACTGAATTAAAGTGGATATGCAATGAAGACAGTTGATGCAACATGCTGCTAAACTGGATCCCAGGGAAAATACCACCAGGTAGACCTTAGCAAAGATGAAGCGACGAACTTAAATAATGGAAGGTCTCGATCCAAAGTGGGAAATATTAGAAAGAACGGAAGGGAGCTTATTCCTCATATCTAATAGACTGTAGAGGTAGATTAAGGCTAAATAAAAAGATGTTTACACCTTAAAGAATGGATAAAATATTTTTTTATTATTGAAATATATGGGTACGTGAGTATATAGTAAAAATAAAGTATTCATAAAAATCATTTTTTACTATTATTTACTATTTACATTTACTATTATTATATTTATTTTTATTTATTTTAAAAACACATTATTTAACAATAAAATGTAAGAAAGCTTTAACTGCCTAACTAGGGACAAATTCCGTTTTAGGACAGGGGTCCCGCTGCCCGCAGGCAAAGTGAAGAATCTTCGGGTGTAATTCTACATGACATGGTTTGTGCACACCGATAGCGGTTTGAACTGGTTCTAACTAGTCTGGAATACCCGCCCGCAGGACACTGCCCCACCTACCATCTAAATCTCCATACAAAAAATTTAAATAAAAAAATAAAAAAATCATGTTCAGCTAAAACAACATCAATCGTCATATTTTTCAGTCTTATCACTCTATTTCACTCAAAAGTCACGAGCCGCCACTGATAATAGTAATAGTGTCTTCAAAATACTGTTCGATGTGAATAATTAAGTAGGTGTTCAATAAGTTGAAATAAATTACTCTCTTTTCAATAACAACAAGCGGTCGATGAAAAGTTTGGAGATGTATTTTAAGAAAAAAGTAATGTCATTTTTAGCCCTTAATATAAAAATTAATTATATATAATGATCGTTGACAACGGAGGTCAGGGTCAGTGGCTCAATTCTTACTGATAACAAAATATTCACAAAAAGTCTCAATTGCATTAGCTAATATCAGTAAGTTGTGAAACGTATTTGGTAAATATCAGAAGATGGACAAATTTTTTAACAAAAACAACATTATTATCGTTATTTTACAATAAAAAAACATCGTTATATGAAAATAAAAGTAATCAAAATAAAAATAAAAATAGAAAAAAGTAATAAAGCTTAAAATAAACTTTTTTCGTTTTGTTTTTGTCTGAAAAAAAAACACTTATTTACACGGTTTTGAAAGCTTGCATGTAAATGTAGCTATTTACACTGACAAACCACAAAAAAATACCTATATATCCACACGCATTGGAAAATATATTTGTGTTTTGGGGGCAGCAACAAAGTTTTGGGACTTTTTTCATTTGACAAAAAAATTTGAGAATTCGTGTTAACAATAAACCTTGTAATAAAAAATTACTTACGTGCTTGAGAAAAGCCCAAGGCGCAAACGAACACGAAAACAACCAGAAACGCGGCGTTAATTTTCGCCAAGCCGCCATTGTTACACAGTCTAGAGGGCGCCATGGCTGACTTGAGACTAACCGCCGACGGGTGACCACCACGAACAAGTCGCCAGTGCCAATCGCCACCGGCTCGTGAACTTGCGTCTCGATATCCGACACCTACACTCGCTGATATGGCGCTGCCCCGGCCCCCGGCCTTGTCGGCGAATAGTGCCCGTTACACACGAGGAATATATTATATGGGCATGACCTATTTCACGATATCGCTCGCCAATCAATAGCATATACAGATAATATAATATATCTCTGACCACCAGATGACCCCCCATATACTGCTGTGACTATGTTTTTACTTACGGCGGCAGTATAGATATATTTAAATTATATTCCCCGTGTGTAACAAGCTTAAATCAGGCCATGCACGGGCATTCATGATTCGCATCGGATAAAAGTGATTTAATTATTAATAAGAATTGTTTTTTTTCATTATTTATAAGAATTATATTTTTTAATTATTAATGACAATTATATTTTTAATTATTAATAAGAATTATATATTTTTTTTAATTATTTGTAAGAATTATATATATATATTTTTTTTTAATAAGACTTATTTTTAGTATTGATACAAGTCATAAGTCATGTACAAACGCCCGGCTTTAAGTTCTGGGAATTTTGCAGTCGCCAGAAAAAGCGAGCAGTTAAGGGGATTTTTCTCGGTCGGCAACCACAGTTCGGAGTTCACGAATGAACCTGAAGAAGAGTTCGGATATGATTAAAAAGGTAGATTTTGGCCGAAGCAAAGTCGATGGACAGAGACGAGTCAGTGGAGACCGTCCGGTCAGTTGACGTAGTCGAGACTCCCGTCTCCTACAAAGCAAGCGGGCCGCTTGCCTCCCCAGCCTGAGACGCTGCGGGAAGAAATACCGACCGACCCAACGCCCACCGTTCGAGTGCAGTCAAGTGCCTTTCGCCTCCTGTCCCCCGGCGCCGTGATCCCATCAAGGCGCATACCCACAGCCGTAGGAATCACCACCAGACAGCAGTCGAGCGCCTCTGGCATACTGCTGATCATCCTTTTGAACCGTATGAAACCGGTCGTCAAGCGGAAGCTGAACCGCGTGTCCGCTTGGCACCAAAACCTCCCCCTACCGGAAGTACCACCTGCTCTCCGAGGTTTTCAACACCAACATCGAGACGACTGGTATTCTCCCCACTGGTCCGTGTGTAGATTACCCGTATAAATAGTTTTCGTGTAATAAGTGAAACCCACAATACCTACTAGTAAAGAATATGTTTTATATTGTGAACTAATAAAAAACTTGACATTCAACTAAGTTACCTGTTTTTTACTGAACTCCAATGGCCCCTTCATGTCAGTATATTGTTTATTGACTATCCTAAAGCGGGATTTGTTCCTAGTTGGCCAGTCAAAGGTTTCGACAAATCCCTTTCATTCACTAGCGTTTTTAATACTAACTTAAATTAAACAAGTACAGAAATAATTACACATTATTAGGTGAGGGTAGTGGGAGTGGTGATTTGGAGGGGGCGGGCGGTGGGAGGAGTCAAAATAACTAGGAAACTAAGGGCACACAATTTAAAATATGTATTAATATTTGAATGTTTAAACATAGTTTTTTTTCTTTATTGAATCTATGGTCTGTCTCTAATAAATGATTAGCAAACTCTGAATACTTACTATTTCATAAATAGAGTTCATGTTCTCTGATTCTAGTTTTAAAAATTGACCCACTACCCTCACCTAATACGGTGTAATTATGTCTCTATTTGTTTAATTTAAGTTAGTTTTAAGGACGCTAGTGAATGACATGGATGTTTCGAAACCAGTAGCGCAGTAATAAAATTAAGTAACAAAAGTACATAGTGATTCAAACTATTCAAACAATAATCATACTGTGAATTATTTTTATTATATTGTTTAAAATTATTAAGAATTATTTTTAGTATATTGTTTATCATGATAAGGTGAGCTTTGCTTCTGAAACAGGTAGATATTTATATATTAAAAACAGTAGTTTAAACAAAGTAATTCTTATTAATTTAATAGAAATTTTATTTCGTCTCCAATCGAATTGCATAAATTTGCCTTCAGGGATTATTTCAGTACTCGGCATTATTCGTTATTTATTAGATCAGAATACTTATTTCGAATTATTCTAAATTTATTCTATGTTCATTATCCTTTATTATTTTTGCTATTTTATATGACATGTCTTGTTCGTTTTAGATTTGTCTTGGTTCTTTAGAATAGCATTGATTATTTGTTTTAGTAATTTCGTATTTCATGGAGTTTCAGGTCTTTTATAAAAATCTAAATAATTTAATATTTTACAATCATGTACAAAATGTCAAAAACAAACCACTGATCCAAAATAGCTGATAATGCTAACATATGATAAACATATGTGTACCAACATAACAAAAAAAAATCGATAATCGAATGTACACAGCCCGCGAAAATTCAAAAATCACCTTTTCTTTTGAACACACCTCGTATCAATAATAACACACCTGATATAAAAAGAAGAAAAAAAATACACTAAAACCTTAGTCACATTGTCAGGAGCGATAAATACAAGATTGGGAAACACACCATCAAAGGAAAGATTGATGAAAGACGTAGTGAAAGAAGACAACATCTCATGGCTTTTAAATCCACATGACTGTATAGAGTACAAAAAAACATCCATAGTTTGGAACAAACACTCAATTATCAATTTTATTACAATCGTGATTGTTTGCTAACATACAAAAACAAATTTATTCAATTTTAGCGTGATATAAATTAAAAAAAACTACACTTATATTTTCATTAAACTTTTATTCATGGTCAATTACAATTTTTTATATCATAACTTTTCTACAGATCACATCATCTCTCCATAGACTTTTCTTTCTTATTATTATTAGTCACACATACATTCATTAGTTAAGAAGCAATTTCACTCCAGCCAAAAATAATAAGATATTGTATACACGTAATAGATACTTTAACAATTTAAATTTTAATACCCAACCTTATCATTTGTAATAAAATGTACTGGGTGTGTCTAAATAAATAAATTCTTAAAAAATGTTATATAATGTTGACCAAGTTAAAAATCGACTAATCTTTTTTTTATTTCAAGTGATATTACAACATGGTTATAAATATTCATATATTACGTACTTAAGTCAAAATATAATAAGAGCAAAAATGCTATTTTTCTAGGAAAATTTATAAAACTTTCCATAAATTTCCCCGTGAATCAAAAGTTTATTTGTATGAACATAGAAAAGAGGAACAAGGGGACATATATTATTATGCCATGAAAGCGTACCATCTGTCGCTGAGCTACGACCAAACTGCACGGACTATCAAAGCGGTGGAGCCAATCAAAGTTTTGAGTTTGATATGTAAGTAGGAACAAAGGCCGCTCTGTGTATATGCGATTTGCAGTATTATGGGTGTAACGATGTTAACGACACTCGCATACTATAATGGTTCATGGCTCAACTCCCTTGTTTAAATTATTTAAGGGTTAGGTGGACCATGGTATGTAAAAGACGGAGTATGTCTAACAAATAAGTAAAAACAAAAAAAAACATTAAAGAACTGTCGTATTTATCACAATAACAATTTATGGACTTATCACTTTAACAAATTTTTCTTGCTATTTTCGGTAGAAAGAAAAAATATTCTAAGGTTTGATATTCTTGGCGATCCATTTTCCATATTTAGAGACATCGGTGTAGACTCCGGGATAGCCTGGTGTACCGCAATTGCTCGGGCCGAAGCTGACGACCCCCCGGACGTACCAGTTGTCGCTTTTGCCCACGATCTCCTTGGCCATGAGGGGGCCTCCGGAGTCCCCGTTGCAGGAGTCCTGGCGTGGGCGGCCCCCGGCGCAGAACTGGGTAGGTACGAGCCCCACTCCGAGCCGCTTGTAGGTCTCCTGGCACTTGGACGGATCAACGACTGGCACGTTCACTTTCAGCTTTATGTTCGATTCCTTAGCTGTAATAACATAAATAAATATAAATGGAGGATTCAAACTTTGCAGAGATCTGCGCTGGAACATGTCAGAAAAATCATAGGTAAAGCGCCGTTTTTGTAAAAATTCTCTTCAAGGGTGCTTTCAAAGGGCGGACGAAGGTCGTACAAAATTTCCCTGATTACGAATAATTTAAAAACAACATTAAAATTCTCCCTATTACCATTATTAATCCGTACTTGAAGCTTGTGCTATGATGGAGGATTGAGGTTAATTTATCCAGCGATCGCTCGATCAAAAACCGGTCGAATAATGGCTTTTTTTTTACATGAATACCGCACAAGAGTCCCAACCGTCTGGAGGCAGTGAGACTATGGCATCTCCATTGGGGAATGTTGTGAGGCTGAAGGTATTAGGGAGGGTAAGGAGAAGGGGAAGGGGGAGAGGAAGGTGGGAAAATACCTGACTATTCAGATCTGGTCACCAAACACGGATAAAAGCAACGTTTCAATTCTGAATGGTGATCTTTCACCAGGGCGATACTAAGAGTATCTTCCACTCTTCTGGAGTTGTAGACCCAAAGTGCCAATTATTGAATCAAGATTAATTATTTCAATCCATACATTTTTTGTAAAATAAAATTTACATCATAATTTGCTTTTAATTGGATTCGAACAGATTTCAAATTCATTTGGGAATTTTGTCGGAATTACCGTATTTTTAATAATATAGTGACATAACATCTGTTATCTTAAATATGAGCGGAGTGTTTTGCATGTAGTGAAAACCCCCGACGAGCTGTATAACGAGTTTACGTTTTAGCTAAATTAGGTACCTACTCGAATGTACGTAGTCTGACCAGTATTTTTATTTTCATCCTGGCTTGATAATCAAGGATAATTCTTCCTATTCCGAACTGAAAGGATCTAGTGTTTTTTAAATATTTTTTTTCATAGTGTTATTTTTGGTGTTAAAATATTGTTTAAATCGATATTTTGTTACCGAAAAATGTTAACATTATACTCTGAACTTTTATAAAAATAAATATAACTTCTGCTTCTATCTATTATATAAAGAAGAATCTCCCGGGCGGGCAGTGTGTTTCGTATACAAATCTGCAATTTTATTCCGATCATGATGAAATTTTACACACTTGACCTTCAAAACAAGAGGATGGTCGTTGTCTACAAGAAATTTCCAAAACCCACCCCCCATCCTTCTTTCTTATCCCTTAAAGCGGAATTTTGTTACTTCTTGATGAAGTTTTGCACACTTGACGTTCAAAATAAGAGGAAAATTACCGGCTACGGGTAGGCAGTTGGAATAGAAGTATAAGTAGGAGAAGGGGTAGGGGTAAAGATAGGGATTATAAAACTTTACTTCAAACCATTAATAACCCCGGACAACGCCGGGTACTTCAGCTGGTAATAAATGCCTTTGACACTTATTTAAATATTTCTCATAAAAGTGTGTGAAGTAATGAAATTATCATTAAATATACCTAATAACAACAATAAAAAACCATTCATTCTTATAAATTTGGGGCATCCTGCCTTCTACATGTACTGAATAAAAATAGAAATGAATATCGTTGATTTTTTTACCTTAGCTGGCAAATATTTACTATTATTTATTATTTTCCTTATTATTTGTATTACGTCATCGCTTATGTGGTAAGAGTAATACGCAGAAAACGATGTTTAATTATTACCAGTTTCGGTTTTTCCCCATCCAGACACAACTAAATCGTTTCCAATATGGGACCTCTTGGACACTTCTTCACTTATCAGCGGGAGACAAATTGGACTTATGTAATCTGAAAACAAACAACAACAAAAACATAAAAATAATATACGACTACCTAGCAAGTAGTATAATAAAGCTGTAGCTGCCAGATTTATAAATTATTAATTTTTGTGATTAAAAACCTTTATATGAAATGATTATTAAAATGGCGAATGACATATTAAACCATATTACAAAATCGAAAACACAAATGGATGACGATGGTATCTTTCATCTATTAAAAAACCGTTATTCTTGCTTAGATAAAACTGATTTAGTAGGTGTGTACCCATCTTTCGCTTAGCATCGTTGCAAAAGTCAGAAAATTTAACTTTTGTTGTTTTTAAACCTTGAATTCTAAAAATCTTAAGTTACCTATATAAAAGGCTTCCTATTTTTTTTTTAAATAAATTTTTAAAACATTTTAAATCGTCTTAAATCGGTCCCAAGCGTCGCAGTCGCCGTGTAGACCTCATCAATTCCGGGGGAATGAATTGGGGAGATTTTGAGGATAAATAAGAAACTAAGATCATCCTTACGAGAATATGTAACTGGGCGCACCATCCGTACCAGGGCAATGTCGTTCTTCTGAGCGGCATCGGAAGACACGTAATTCTCGTGAATAGTGACAGTCTCCACATCAATGTCTTGAGGATCCTCGGAGCAAATTCCACTACGGCAGTCTTGTTCAAAATCTAAATCCCACTCGCCCAGGCGAATGCCAGTGCTAAAAAATTAAAAAAAAACTTTATTGCAAGGTCAGAGTATTCAGTGTGTAGAAATATTTGTTACGGTTTTTGATAAGTTGCGGACCGCTCTATTGTATCCATTTCGACGTCATGAGTACTGCCGCTCATATAAACAAATGGGCTGCTCTCATTTATACAGTTCAATGCGTAAAAAAAAACATCTGTGTAAAAGGAAAATAATGACGGTGACGTTGAAAATAAGGATTTAATAGTGAAACCACTTCCACACAGTACACACTATACTTACAGTTTGGTCTTTGAATTGGGAACGCAGTGGGCTGCAGTAAGAATGTAGCGTTCCGATACTAAAGCTCCTCCGCAAAGAAAAGCTTTCACTCCGTTTTCTAAAAAAAAGTTTAGGTTAAAGTTTTTTGAATTTATTATCTCGATGGTCCTTTTCCCCATAGTTTAAAAATAATGTACTTCGGCAATTTGTAGAATGTATTGTTGATTCAATGCCGCCTGCATTAAAGACCAGTCTTCCAACAGCGTCTCTAGCGTTAAATGCATAGGCATCTCATTCGAATATCGTAAACAACTAATGAATTCTACATATCACATTTATACAGAATCGCCTCTTGCTTCACTAGATCATCTCTGTTTTCTAATTTAAAAATTAAAATTCCATGCATTTTCCGTTATGTTACATTACTCAAATCATTAAATAATTTTCAAATGCTCTCGGACCATCACTTTTCCACTTTTTCCGACCTTTCCGCTTTGACGCCATGACTCCGTGACGACCTGCATAAAATTGCAATTACATAATTGACTGCCCTCATACGATAGTCTCATATGATAGTTGCTAGAAACCAAAAAATCTTGTTCTATACTCGAATACATAACAGACAATGATAACAATTAAAAATAAATAAATTACTAAGCATAAAAGCACCACTAACGTCTTATTCCACCTTCCGGACACGCACAATTTTAATGCTGGTGACAGGAATCTAATCAAGAAAATGTTGGAATCATTTGAATGATTCAGGCACATTCGTTGATTCCTTCGATGGTTTTATTAAAGCTCTGGAAGAAGAATACAATATCTGCCTTACCTTTTGTGTACTGCAGTAGAGCCATCCATGGAAACTCATCCAAATTTGTTTCATTTCCTCCAACGATCTTGTCTTCAAAGCTCATCCCGCAGATGTCGCTAGAGGGTATGAGAGGATTGTGTATTTCCTCCCAAATTTCTTCCTTCACATTTTTACTAGGCTCCGGGAATTTCTCATTTATCTCGCAACAAATCTATTATATGAATAAAGGTCATTCAGTTTAAAAAGCACTAAATCAAATCTGATGGTCACGGGTTATGTTGTGAGGCTGTAGGGTGTAGGAAGGAAAAGGAGATAAATATGATGAAGGTTGGAAAGTATCTGGTTCTTTAGTCACCAAAGATGGCTAAAGTCTCGTTTCTAAATGCTGATACACCGAGTTTATCTACCATTAGCTGCATCATGCCGGGCCACACAACGCACGCTCCTAGCTGGAAAGTAAGTTAATAAATACTTGAACATTGATGTGAAAGCCCGAATGCACCATTATAGTCACAATTTCAAACACTTTTCCTTGCCCTTTTGACTGTTTGATTATTTATTTACTAAATGGGAGCGGATTGGCAGATCTGAATAGACAATAACCCCACCTTCCTATTCCTTGTCTCCTTCCCTTCCTCTCTTCCAGCCTCACAACGTACCCCAATTGGGATGCCGTAGTCTCACTGGCTCCGGTTTTGCAGGAGCAGTTTCGCCTTTTTTTATTATTAATGATGATAACTTAAAACTTGAGAAATTCTACAGGCCTAATGGGGTTATTAATTTTATGAATTTTCAGAAAACCATCAAATAAACTATTATTCGGTCATATTTTGAAAATATTCCCATTCACAACACCATCTGTCTCCTCTCCTTTCCCCTCTCTTCACTATATTCTTGCTCCCCCCCCCCCAATATCGATTGTATTTAATATATATTTTACCCCGAAGAAGGAAAGTGGTGTTATTAATTTTTTAACATTTTTTTAAATATAAGTATCATAGATAATATATCATAAACAGTCGGCTTGTAAATATCTCTAATAAATGTGTTTTCAACATGTGTTGTGTACGCAATAAAGCTTATCAATTATTTTTTTGGTTACAAATAGCAATGTTTATTTACCTATCCCACTGAAACTAGGTGCGTGCAAAAACACGATAGTCCAATATTGTTTGTTTGCACGATGGCCAATGAAACGAATATGTTAAAATTATGTTGAAGTCAAATTATTGTCACACAAAAAAGGTTCACAGATTTATAAGCTTTAAATTTTATTTTATTTATGAGGACATATAAAAAATGACTTTTTGTACGAAATTTTAAATGCATGGAATTTGAGAAAATGTCAATGTTGTGATATTTACTTATTTCATTGTTCAATCTTGACGTTTTTGGTTTAAAATTATGATATCCCATATTTTTCAGATAACGTATAGTGTGATCTTACTCACTAAGTTACTATCAACTAGATTATTAACAATTTTGTAAAACACAATCAAATCAATTAATATTCATCTTTTGTAAAGGTTCTCAAAATCAAAATGGTTAAGTCTCTGCTGATAGCCTTTTAGTTGACGGTGAACTGTCGATCGGTATGACAAGATACATAAGAATTTCTTCTGAACGTATTCTATTCTATTTATACTCGTATGTGTCGTGTAATGTGGAGACCAAACAATTGATCCGTATTCCAGGGGCGCTATTCCCGTTATTTTTAAGGAAGATTCCTTACGTTTTTCCTCAGGGTTAAAGACTTCTTGATTAACTGCGGAATTCCGATGAGACATAGTAAAAAGATCCCAAATAGATTGTCAATAGATTATTTGAAAACACAAATTGATGAAATATCTTGAAGTGACATAAGATTTTGAACTAAAACTTTTAAATTACATTATATTATAATTCATTTTAAAACATTTTTATTTTATTTTTAAATACCATAAATAAACCTTTTAACGAAGAATCGCGTTTTATAAAAAGGTACCAACCTCATTATATAGTAATGACCTTTTTTGTCTCTAGTTTTAAAAGTGACATTTGAATTTGTGCCGACCGAAGAGGTGGATCATTCCATTTATTTTAAAAACTCGGTTCCAATTCCGAGTTTAGCCACAAGGACTCGATTCCTCGAACTCGGTCTTCATTCCTTTCGGTCCGCATAGGTCCGCCGTTCCGGAATCAAAAATCGTTCATATTAGACTAATGAATACGGACGCCTTTCGTTTCTTACTCCAAACCAAAACCTTTGCGTTCCTTGAGTGTGAGTTCGAAACGAGTGAATCTGGATTTGTGAACTCGGAGTGAGTCCACCGCCTTCGGAATCGAATTCATTGGACACGGCCGGTCGTACCCACTCTCTTTAATGCTGCGCTTGACGTGAATTATCAAAAATATCAACATCTATATCATGTAATAATGTTTACTAGCTAATTATGTTTAAAGTAAATAATAACGTAATTGGTAACATACTTAATGTTGAGTTTTTCTCTTTTTAAAACATCGTGTGATGGAAAGTACAACAATTGCCTATGTTTAATGCCACCTCATTTTCCTCGCGCCACTAAGAAATAGTGTCTAGATTATTTTGTAAATTTTTACAGTCTTTTTCTAATTTGACCGCTTCGTAAAGTTTCAAATCATCGGCGTAAAGTGAAAATTTTCATTGAATTCGAAATGTTAAGTCATTAATGAAAATTATAAATAGCAAGGGTCCAAGATGAGATCCTTTTAAAACCCCTGATATGACAGTTATGGAAGAGTTGAATCTGTTGATTGTTACCAAAAGACTTCTATATGATAAATAGGATTCTAGCCATCGGAGAATGTTCCTATGGATACCGATGTTATCTAATTTTTTAACAGCAGTGGGTGATTAACTTTATCAAAGGCTTTACTGGTCTGTGTAGTTAGCATCGACTTGCATTTTGGAACTGCTGCAATCGTGTAGGTAGTCAACATATTCCTGCAGGTTTGTATTTATGGACCTTTTTGAGAAACCCTATGCCGGTCGAGGCAGAGCATATGTCGGAAATAGTTGGAGATTATTTTGTAAACAATTGACTTAAATATTTTTCCGAAACATGATTGAAGCCTAATGGGTTGGTAATTTTTTTTTTTTTGCAGCCGGATTTGTGTATCGGGATTATATGAGTGATTTTCCAAGTACCCGGAAAAATGCCATCTTTAAGTGATTTTTGGAGTATGATGTCATGTAATGGTTTGTAGAGTTCGTCGGCACAGTTACGAATAAAAAGAGGAGGTATTTTAACCGGCCCGGGGCCTTTGTTGACATCGAGAAATTTGATTTTGCTCTTGACTTCTTCGGTAGTTATTGAATATTAGAGAGAAGAAAATTACTAAAATATGATGGTGATGTTACGGTTGCTCTAGTGTAAGAATTAAATACCGAGGACAAATCTGAAAAGAGTTCACAAGTTTCTTCACAGGTTTTAGAAATTTTGTCATAGAGACGCATTACTTTCGGAATTGAATTTGGATTTTTTTTCTCAGAGCGTATTAAAGTGAAAAAGCTTTTCAATTTTTTTTGGAAGAGAATGAAGGCATAAATGAATGTTAATTTTAACTCTTGTTCGTAGGATACAGAAACTGTCATAGTCCTTTTGGTTTTTAAATCTTTTCCTTTTTTTTCTAAATGTTTCTTCGAAATTCAGTTTGAAGGCCTTGGTATTCACTTTTCATAGCGTTGATTATTTCGGTACAATCGTTAAAAGTTAAAAGTTTTTTGATCTCCAAATTTGTTGTCTATGTGATTGATAAGTTTTGTGATAATATCACTAGAGTTTGCCCCCCAACTTGTTCGAACTCATTACCGAAGCTAATCGCCAGATATTGGAGAACATTTCCGAATTATTCCCTGATGACCGCTGTTTAACCTTGCAGTCAGAACTCCTCCAAGTAGTGTTGGACTGTTTTGATTGCTTCGTGTAGTTTTGTACGAATATTCCGGTGCACTGGAAGTGATTCTTCAGCGTACAAAGGTAGCGGGTCATCATGTCGCTTTTGTTAGCATTTAGCTTACAGCGTTCACAAGTATTCATGTTGTATGTTTTTTTATGACAGTAGATATAACTGATTTATGAGACTTTTAATTATTATATTTTTATAAATTTATTTAACTGTTGAAAATTAATTATTATTGATACATTATTAGTTTTAAATTCTTATTTTATAAAGTAGTTTTTGCTTGACCAGAGATGGCGTTGTATCTAATAAATTTATTCCTTTTATTTAATCAAAATAAAATAAAATCAATGGTTATACTAAGATATTGTTTTAATGAAATGAGTGAACTTCACTGGGCTACATACACATCTACAGTGCTTTGTTCTTAGAATAGTTGTTTAAAATTTCATAATAAACCTATTAGGCTCACTCCAGGCCGCGCGCAGAAAAGTAAAGTTCGCTAAAGTAAGGTAACGGTTTGCAGTCCAGTCCATTGTGAGACTTTTCTGCACCAAGCGTACGTGTAAAAACCCTATAATATGTTCATATATTTTTAACGGTTTTAGGAACATTCACCACCACAATTCACCGCTGACAATTCACTTCAAAAAGTTCATAGCACACAATAGATAAAATAAAAATGTCTGACTGGTTCAACGATTTAATCTAACCTAACCTAACAGAACTGGTATTTCAGTTATTTCATTTAAATACTTGGCTGTTAATTGTACTAAATTATTTCAGTAATAAATATACATTTCCAAAACAAATGGCAAATAATTTTCTCAACAGCGAAATGTGTGCGATGGACTTGAATTGCGATGAATTGCTTGCGGTGACCATTCCCCACGGTGAATCTTCCGGAATATTCCGCAGTGTATTTCCGCGGTAAATTTTCTGTATGTCATTATAAACTTACTTTGACGGAAATCGAGGCTGAGCCGCGACATTGCGAATTGCGAAGGAAGGCTTTATCTGAAGATGTGATTTCAGGTGTTAATAAGGCCACTTTCTCGGCACAGGATTTCAGGTCGATGCAGCGGCCAGGTTTTCCTCTTCCATCTGTGCAATCCGAATATCCAGCTGTGCAATATAATACAGGGTTATTAAATTATAAACGATATAAATTAATAAGAATAACTTCGTTTACACCGCTTTTATTAATATACAAATATCAACATGTTTCGATAGCAAAACTTTCTTCATCAGGACAAACAATACACTAAAAATAATGACTTGTATAGACAAATGATAAACGTATAAAATAATAATGAAAGAATAGACAAATTACAAAGACAAACAAAAATTAACAATAAGTGGTCAAAGTTGAAGAAGATAATCTTAACACATCCCAAATTAAACAACAGAAAAATAAAAAGGTATCAGTCGCATCTGGGGCTCGAACCCAGGACCTCTGTCTATCCGGGACAACCGCTTTGCCGACTAAGCTAATGAAACCAGTTCAATTTACGCCATCTACACCGATATCATACTTCAAGTTCAAAACTTGAGGTATACAAACTTTGATAAGTTATAAAAAAAAATAGTAATATTATATTTATTTTAGAAATTTTAAAAATAAATTATTTTTATTATTAACATAAATACAATCAAGTTAAATAACAAGGTAAAAGAAATTCAATAGTTATGTATATTTTTAATAAAATTTACATTAATAATAATCTAAACATACTTATTAATGTGAAAATTAATTTAAGAGAGAGCCGTTTTTAAAACACTTTTTCTAATTTCTAAAATTTCAAATATTCGATTTATTTAAAATGTTGTCTTTATCCTCGTTATTTAAAACATAATTTATTAATAGTATAAAAAGCTGGTTGGATAGTATTTAAAAAGTTTTTTTATTAATAAATTTGAAATACTATTATTTAAAAATAATGTTTTTCTCCACTGTTTACCAACGTCAATATTCGTAATTAAACATAAGATTTAATAAACTTTAAAAAATATATCAATTTACTTTTATAACCGTTGTTAATTGCAATCTGTTTACATATATATGTAATTCTTCGTTAAAATTATTTTTTTATAGAGGAACATCTACTAATTTACTAAGCATGGAATGAACAGCTTATAATATTTGGGCAAAAGGATGATTAGAAGTATTATGTGTAAATATGTCTGTAAAAATCTTTACGATACATATTAAATTCAAATTTATTAACGATAGATAATATTTATTGTTAACAAACGATATAATTTCGGTGTAATGGTCAGCACAGTTGCCTTCCAAGCAGTTGATCTGGCTTCGATTCTCCGCAGTGGCAATTATATGCATACTGTTTAATTTTTATTATTATTTAAAAAAATTATATCACGTGATTTTTCACGGGTTTGCGCTGGTAACGTTGACAACACTTAATTATTTATTTTTGTAATGTATGATGTATGCAGGTAGCATTAACATTAGCTGCTATGATTTTTTTATTTTATTTGTTTGACGTGTGTGTTTTATTTTAATTTAATTAATGTGTTATTGACAAGCGATCATTTTAAAAACTGGTTTTAACTATATGTGAATAAATATTGTAAATATTAGACATCTATAATCTTAAGGAAAACCTCGCCAAAATTAAGTGGTTTTAGCTACATGAATAATGATGTTCGACCAAAAATTACCAGTTTCACAAATATTGGGTTTTAGCAGTGTTTGGAGACCATATCTGAAAATCCAGGTATTTCAAAACCATTACCTTCCTTTTCTCCTCCCTCTTTCTTCTCATTGATCATAACGCTGTATAAGTTCAAAACGCATTAAGTAAAAAATTGCAGTTTTGCGATATCAGAAAAATTGCAATTAATTTAATGTTTTAGATTTAAAAAAATCCAGCATCGCTTAATTTATTAACGTTTCAAATGGTTTTTATTATAATTCGGATATTTTCATGCATTTTGAAATAAATTAGTAAATTATTCATATCGTCCTAGTTATATCGGTATTGCACTTATATCACACACATAAACATAAATATACTAATCAGTGAAAGGCAAAAAAATATAAATATAATAACATTATTTATTTAAAAATCAAAAGAAAGAAGAATACACTTTATTTAAAAAATAAATAAAAAAAACTGTTATCTTCCTAGCCATAAGTTTGTTGTTCGCCTTTCGTATGGATACTTTGACTACCATAAAAAATATTTATACGATGAAGGAACATCATTGTTCTGACAACGTGAAATAAGGTCCCTTTCTTTCTTACACCAAGGGTGAGTCGATGAAGGCTTTCTCCGGTAGTAAATTAGCTCGTCGTCCCGTCTCCTGTCTTCCAGTTTTTATGCCATTGTGATTATCATTGTAACTGATTTTATAGTGATGGGGTCTTCCAGCTTATGTTGGAAAACCTTTAAACCATGCCAAGGAACTTTGTCGTCTGCAGTATTTGTTGGAAAGTTTTTACCCTTTTTTATTGTATAATATTAATTATATACAGTGGCAACTTATACCCGCTAAGCCACTGCAAGTAACTTGTCAGCAGGAGTTTATTTCAACAATATTATATAATACAACAATAAATAATAATCATCATACAAATGTAGGGCATAATTAGGATATAGAGGCGCATGCATGTTGTGTACATAAGTTGGAAAAAAAATTTAAAAGAAAAAAATAATGGAAAAAGCATTACAGTTTTGTTATTGAGATACTAGAGTCCAATTTTATAACACCTATTATAAAAATATCAATATTATAAAAATATCAATATTATAAAAATTTCAATATTATAAAAATATCAATATTATAAAAATATCAATATTTTTAAAATATCAACATTTTAAACATCAACATTATAAAATTACCAATATTATAAAAATATCAATATTAAAAAATATATATAAATATTATAAGAATACCATCATTGTAAAAAATATCAATATAATAAAAATATCAACATTATAAAAACATTAATATTACAAAAATATAATATCAGAAATATCAAAGTATCGGCAAGTATTAAATAAATTGAGAAATAAAAATAATAAAGAAAATAATATAAATAAAACAGCAGTACAGGTTGGTTACAATGAGGATAGACTTAATATAATATTAACATCGTAACAGTAAATACAGCAGATATCGAGGAGTTATACAACCAAGGAGGTCGTCATATTTGTTACCATCAATACACAAGGTTACATTCCAAAAGCCAACACTTTAAGATCAGTGAGAATGTCATCATAGAGCAATTGTTTTTAAATTCGTACGGCAATTTGTTAAATATAAATGGTACAATGTATTCAAGGGTTCGTTGACCATATTTATTTTGAAATATTGGCACTATCATTCCTGTATTTTGTGTGAAACGTGTATTGTGTACATGATCCACCACTGCCTTATACGGATATATAGTCTTCCAGTTTCATACACCTTCTGTTTGAATTTCGTATGCAACAAATGGTTTAGATATCTTACTCACAAGGAGAATTACGATAACGTTATGATTTGACCTGGAACGTATAAGAGAACACTCTTTAGCGTTCTTGTCTTTTCTCTTCCAATCACCGAATGCATATTATCCCCTTCATTATGGGTATGGCTGGAAATGAAATATTTGTGAGTAATTGTTCATACATTGATTTTTTTTACCGCGTAAATATGGATATATTTATCATGAAATTATTTTAATTTTGTCTACTTCAATTATCACTATAAAATATAACATGTTCCTCAAAAATTGTCTTTCAAATATTTCAGAACCCACCTTGCTGTTTCATTTACACCCCGTTTGACAATGCCTTCGTGACGATTCCACGACTATTGATCCCCCGAATGTTGGCCCCCCCTACAGTTGGCCCTCCGACAGTTGATCCCTCGGACAGTTGATCCCCTAAAGGATTATGTCTTCTGTATGTCCTCATTTGTAAAGTAAATATGCAGAAAGGATATGCGGTCGTATGACAAAAGTCGATATACTTTATATCCGCTACATGAAATATTTTTACTAACAATAACCTAACCTAACCTAACTATGACATCTTTGCGGATGCTGTGTGGGGGGACTTTTTAGGGAAATGAAGGAAAGGAAGTTCTGGGAAAGAAAAGGGTATAAGGGGTCGGTAGGAATCGGGGAGTCAATTTGTCCAGGAGTGACGGACGTATGAATCCATCCCTCCTACTGGAGGCTGGAGAGGTCAAAAGGTCTCCCTCAAGAAGTCTCTCCCGATCCGGCACGCCACGCAGTAGGTGGCCAAACGCGACCGCAGCCAAGACCTAGACAAACCTCACCCCATAAACCCGGGCACCAAATGCTGCGAACCACTTGGAGTGACCTAGGTATGGCAAGGGTATTGGTTATCCAATAAATGGTTCCCGGAGCCGCGGTTCCCATATTCGCCTCCCAAATTGTAAGTAGATATAGCTTATTTCCCTAAACAGACTGCATATGTAAGTAGGTATGTCGTATTTTGTTATTCGGCCATATATCCTCACTGCATACTCCTTCGGGGATTCGGCATTATTGTTAGTATAAATATTTTGAATAGCGGATTTCCACTGAACAGTATAGCAGAAATAATCCTTTAGGGGATCATCTGTCCGGGGAATCAACTGTCATAACTTGCAATAAGTCACAATTGTATCATCTGGTATTGCTGTTGAGTCTGTTCGTTTCTGTTGCGGTGAAAGGACTTTTTCATCCACATGATGATCATACTTTTGTTGAAGGAGTTCTTTTTTTCTGGATCAGAAATCTTATACGTCGCACATAGAGAACACTGATTTTTTTTTCGGTTTGAACATCAAATGTTTAATTTTGTATTGCGTAAGTACGTTTTTCTGCATACGATGAAACATATTATTCTGTGCATTTCTCTAGATGGTAAGACGGTGCATAGTGGCAAGATTTAATGATCTACTCACGTGTTCTCTTTTATTATCTAATCGACAGTAACTCCATTATAGGAAAAGAAATTATATGTTTAACAATATTGTCGATCAATATCGTCTCGACTTTTCTTTTATTCCCATAGCCTCAGAGATCACACAGACGCGTTCCTTCATTGGTTGTTTACGTGATAATATTTCTTATGTCTGTATTTTTCACTCTCAAGATGTGCATAAAAAAATTATAACTCAGAACGTGTTGGTGTTACAATTAGCACTGAGAAAAAAACGCAATATTATAATGCAACACCAATACATCTCGTTATATATTGATACTGCAATATTGCAAATGAGATATTTCTGTAAAGGTCGATAAAACATTATCAAATTGAATTGAATAAAAAGACACTTTGTTTGAATTCACTTTTATTTTTGTATACTCGACTAGCTTCAATTCGACTTCAGAACTTAAAATGTATATTAAGCAATTAAAGAGCGGGTAAAAAGGAAAATAATTCAACGTGTAACTCAAAAAACTTGGTATTGCACTCACACAACCAAAATAATGTTCACCAAATATGTATGACGTCATTACACCAGCTTCGAATAGTTTGAACACGGGTATGGAATCACATTCAAACAACCTTTAAGGGAGAATTAATCTTTAAGGCAAATTTAACACTTTAGTCGCATGTTATTATTATTATTATTATTATTATTATTATTATTATTATTATTATTATTATTATTATTATTGTTATTATTATTATTATTATTATTATTATTATTATTATTATTATTATTATTATTATTATTTATTATTATTATTATTATTATTATTATTATTGATACGAGATGGCAATGAGCTAAAACGCCGTTGAAAGAACTCGCCCGCCCGGAAGGCTCCGCCGTAGCGCCCAAAGGGATAAACCCCGTGCCCCATGCCGAGCCAATCACAGGCCGCCGGACGCCAGGGACGGGCTCCCGAAGAAACCGCCGTCGAGTTCGACAGGCGTTCAAAAGGGGGGATTTTGGCTACAGAAGGCAGTTCTCCCGGAGCTGCAGACTCCCGCTGTTACCAGCAAATAGCTGCCAAACCCCCACCACGGACTTTCCACCCGTGGAGTGCCTAAGTGTAGGATAAGGTCCTCGACTTACCTCCGGAAAGGAAAGTCACCGCGGAGTGAAGTTACCCAGTGCCTTTGTAAACTAAAGCCAACTCAGTGAAGTTACCTAGTGCCTTTGTAAACTAAAGTCAACTCAGTGAAGTTACCCAGTGCCTTTGTAAACTAAAGTCAACTCAGTGAATTAGACACTCCATAGAATTAAGTCCAAGTGAATTCAGTGAAATAGACACTCTTTAATATTAAGACTTAGTACCTAGTGGACGTTATATGATTATTATAAAATAAACAAAGATTATACTACAACGAATTGTTTCTCTGAGCCCTATTGATATCCCCCACCTATCATTATTATTATTATTATTATTATTATTATTATTATTATTATTATTAATATTATATAATATTAAGGAAAATTATAATTTTTATTTAATAAGTGGGATTATCCAAGCAACCGTTAATTGCCTAAGTTATTTCCCATTATGATACTAGTATTATGCTAGTACTGAGGATAGTGTAAAAAAGTTTGTAAAAGAATACAATAATTATTTATTTTAGTAAAACTGACTTATGTCACGCTCACATAAATTAAGTAACCGATATTTAAATCGCAAACAAATTGTAGAGAAGAAGTCCTTTCAAAATTTGATTTTAAATTACCTAGTTATTACAGTGCACACAATAAAATAGTTTTGATAATAATTTCAATAAAATTATTATTTTAATTATAAAATTATCAAATTTAATAGTAAAATTATCAATTTTAACAAAATAATTATTGAATTTAATAAAATTATTAATTTAATTAATTTTAATAAAATTATCACAATTAATTAATTTTAATAAAATTATCACAATTAATTAATTTTAATAAAATTATTAATTTAATTCATTTTAATAAAATTATTAAATTTAATTAATTGTAATAAAATTATCGAAACAAATATATGAAAAAAATATTATTTTATTAATAAAATAAATATATGATAAATAATTTAATTTCGGTTAATTTATTAATTTAAATAACATCATTTGAGTAGACTCAATAAATGCCTTTTTATTTTACTTTTCATAAGACAAAAAATCATTTAATGGAAACTTCCACATAAATTATAACAATAGAATAAGTTTAATTTGTCACTAACTGTTTAAATGCTTTTAAAGTTTTCTCTTTTGTACCTAGTTGTATCGCGAAAGAAATAAATTAAAAAATAGCGATCCATGGGTTACATTAAAACGTAGAAAAGAGATAATTTTTTTTCGTTTCTGGGTGTATTTTTTAAAAAATCCACATTCGAATAATAACATTAAGGCATTATAATTCTCATTCTCTTTCTCTGTCATTTAAATAGTTGGTAACCATGAGCACCTTTGAACGGTGAAAACCAAAGAAATTATTAAAAATAATAATGATCTTCATTGAAAGAGTTTTTTTTAATAATAATAATAATAATAATACACAAGTACAATATGAGGTAAAACAATGAAAAAATTTATTAATTGATAAACTAAAGTTCTTAAAAAGTTAAGACAAGATTTTTGTGCATAGCGCAAAGGGTAACAATTATTTTTACAAACAATAATTATCAGCCTGAAACACTCATCCAAATTGAAAAAAACCTTTTCGAGCAAAGATAAATGTCGCCGACAGGACTCGAACCTGCACCCTTCTGATGTCGGTCAGATGCTCTACCGTTGAGCTACGTCGGCTTATCGCAAACCCGCCAAGTTAATCAATATATACTAGTGTTTCATTCAATAATTACTGTTTTTATTATATTTTCACCTGTAAACAACCAACTTTATTAGTATGAGAAAGGCTTGTAACGGCTAAATCCCTCAAATAGTTGGCGTCGAGATAAATTATGTCTACATTTTATTGGTGAAAATTGTTTTGACTTGTCAAATATTTAATAATTGATAAACTAAAGTTCTTAAAAACTTAAGACAAGATTTTTGTGCATAGCGCAAAGGGTAACAATTATTTTTATAAACAATAATTATTAGCCTGAAACACTCATCCAAATTGAAAAAAACCTTTTCGAGCAAAGATAAATGTCGCCGACAGGACTCGAACCTGCACCCTTCTGATGTCCGGTCAGATGCTCTACCGTTGAGCTACGTCGGCTTATCGCAAACCCGCCAAGTTAATCAATATATACTAGTGTTTCATTTAATAATTACTGTTTTTATTATATTTTCACCTGTAAACAACCAACTTTATTAGTAGGAGAAAGGCTTGTAACGGCTAAATCCCTCAAATAGATGGCGTCGAGACAAATTATGTCTACATTTTATTGGTGAAAATTGCTTTGACTTGTCAAATATTTATTATTTATTATATATTGATTAACTTGGCGGGTTTGCGATAAGCCGACGTAGCTCAACAGTAGAGCATCTGACCGGACATCAGAAGGGTGCAGGTTCGAGTCCTGTCGGCGACATTTATCTTTGCTCGAAAAGGTTTTTTTCAATTTGGATGAGTGTTTCAGGCTAATAATTATTGTTTATAAAAATAATGAAAAAATTAGTTGATACATAATTCGATAATTATTATGGAAGGTTCTGCATAACATGGCTCACTGGGCAAGCCTGTGTTGAGGTATTAATATTATCCATTTGTTTGTGTAGGTACTAAAGATGAAATATATCTATACTTGTTTCAGTGTGGGGAATAATAAATTATTTTTGTACATTGCTATGAGTTTGGATTTGGATAGTGCATATTTTGTGCATGTATTTTATATATTATGTTCAATCAGGGCACCGGTAAAAGCCTTATCGCTGCAATTTATCCAATTTTTTACATTATGTTAGAGAACTTTAAGGAATTCACTTTTTATATTCTGAGAGAATATTGACAATATTGTGGCTTAAGTATATAAAACTTCATTGACAAAAGTACCTATTGTAGTTTACAGGAGTTTGGAATAAGTCTTTGTTGGTATTTCAAGTAATTCGATTGTCTTTCTTAGCTTCATAGTATTTGTGTTTGTTTGTGTAAAGATGAGTGAGTATTTTTGCTAAGGTCATATTTTTATAGCTGGGTACTTACATGGTGGTGCCGCGGCCACGTAAAAAATTACAAAAACTGCAAATAGTATCACGTGAATTTGTGAAAACACTCCGCCATTTTTGAAGATGCCTGCTAACACCATGATGAGGAGACTAACCAACAAGTTATGTCGATTTAAAGCCAGCTACATTAAGGCGTTCATAACTATTTTTATTCCACGACAACTCGCATCTCGTCGGCTTTGCTGCGAACAGGTTTTTTCCAACGACCTTAGGCCGCAAAATTTCTGAATAGCAAACTAACATATTGAATTTTTATATTCTGCACAAGAAACCTGAAATTGCGGATAAACTTCAATTAAGATTTCATGACTTTACATTTTCACAGCTTCATAATGACATGGCTTATTAATTGTTTTTGTGTTTATTTCTTAGAACTCCATTTAATTTTTATTTATTTTTAATTTAATGTAAATAAAATTTTGTAACTTTATTACTAAGTTCTAGAAGCATTTTTATTTTTTATTATTTTAACAGCTGTTTCGGCGTTCAAGGCCATTTTCAAACTGCCTATTGAAACGTGCAGTTTAAAAATAGCCTTGAACGCCGAAACAGCTTTCACAATAATAAAAACTAAAAATAATTGCAGAACTTAATAACAACGTTATTAAATTTGGATTACATTAAATTTTAAAAAAAAAACAATGACTTCATTACTTAACGGTTTGATGGTTTAAAGGCTTCGCGACTATCTGGCTTCTTGGCTCGACAGATTCTTGGTATCATGCTTAACAGCTTCACGGCTTCATGAATTTGCAGTCTCATGGCTTCGCGGCTTCATAGCTCGACGGTTTTATGGCTTCATGGCTTAAAGGGTACGGCTGCGATGCCTGTTTCATACAAAACTGAATTTTGGATTTTAGGCCAAAATACCCATCCAAACTGAATGATCTATTTTTTTTTTAATTAATGGTTTAGTAAATATCTAGTATGGATGAGAAGTAATTTATTTATTTTTGTATTACATTACGAAATATAGGCCATTAAAGAAATTGATTTTTCGCGATTTTAGAGGCACCTTTAACAATTATTTTGGGGGATAAGGGTAATTTAAAAAAAAAAAGTTTTACAACGTCTACTTTGAAAATATAATTAAAATTAGCATTATAGTGGAATATAAATTAAATTAAAAACGATCAATTTACGTTGGAAAATAAATTTGCCGTACAGAATTTAAAATATCGACCCGAAAAACTTTTTTTTTTATTTTTTTTATTTTTATATTTTTATGTACGTAATCATGTTTACACACCCGCAAATAATTTTCTAAGTTTCCTCTAAAATTATGAATATCGCATTTTTTCCATGGCATATACTTCATAATTTAAAACAAAAATAAATAAAACACTTCTCATTCGTACTAGATATTTACTAACTTTAATAAAAAAATAAAATATATATATATATATATCATTTAGTTTGGGTGGGTATTTTGGCCTCAAATCCAAAATTAAGTTATGTATGAAACAGGCAGCGCAACCGTCCCTCTTAAATGGAATTCAACGAATTAGACAGAATTCACAGCAAAACTCAAAAATCATCTCTTCGGAAAGTTTCAGTTGCATACCTAATAAACAAATAATTATAAATATTTGTTAATGTAAATAATTATTATCAAAAATCTCAAATAAAATCATGTTTCAAATAAATACCTACTTTTCTTTTGCAAATAACCTTCTAATGTATATAATATCAATGACAAATAGGATTTAAACAGTAACTTCAATTTCATGTACAATGTGCAGTGTTTTCTAATATATGTGTCCTGTGCGTGCAAAGTCACATCATCTTAGCCCATAACATTGTAATTTAACGTTTTAATCTGGAGTGCCCTATCAGGTAAGTATGTTTTCCGTATATGTACATAATAAGATAAACCCTAGCAAGTAGTATTTGTACAGCGCCCTTGAGGTGATTTTTCACCAAAAACGGCTCTATATGAATCATCCAAGTATTATTATTATTTAGCGCAATAATAATAACTATATAAATTTGTTCTTCATTAGCATTAATCTTTGCTTTGTTGCAACATTGAATCTATATTCTTCGGGAACACGATAACGGCTTCCTTCGAATTGCGTTAGCAGATGAGTCGCAAATCGTATTTTAAAATATACATATCTTCAGAATAAAAGGCTGGTTTTAAGAGTGAATCTGCATGTGAGTATTTTAGTTTAAATTATTTACCATTTGAAACAATATAATGGTTTTCCTCCGAATTTGCGGCATATGAATCTGCAACTCGAGTTAGAGTGAGTCCGGATTCGAGTCTGGATTCGAGTTACCGAAAGTCAAAATTGTAGGCTCTTATTCGAAGATATATTCGAAGGAAAGCTAAAATCGTCTTCCAAATGTAACCAATAGTTATCAAAAAATTAAAACAGCGAACTAAAATACACACTAAAATGGCACACTGTGAATGAAAATCGAATGTTCCGATTATAATTGTGATATTAAATTTTCTCGTTGTGCTATAAAGCTTTAGGGCAGCCGACAAGATACCCTCATACTTACACATACATGCACATACACGGTGCTCTGCATTTCATTGAGTTGTCAGTCCCTTGTTTTGTCTTTGTTGCTTTTAATTTGTTTTGTATTTGTTGCTTTGTTGCTTTTTAACTATAATAACACCCATTCTCAAATCTAAATCGTCGGACTCAACCACCCAGGACAGCTATAGACCGATCTCAATTGCTACTGCCGTCGCAAGATTATTCGAACGTTTACTACTGGACCGAGTCGGACCCAGCATGGAAACTAATGACAACCAAATGGGTTTCAAAAAGCAGACCTCTACCGATGCAGCCATATTTACTGTGAAAAGAACACTAGAATACTATAGAAATAAGAAAACCACCTCATACGCATGTTTCCTTGACCTGAGTAAGGCCTTCGACAGGGTTTCTCACCCGTTGTTATGGGCTAAACTCAGAGATAGAGGAATATCATCGGAGGTGATACACATCCTTGACTTGTGGCACAGACAGCAGGAAAACCTAGTAAGGTGGAAAGATGGTCTTTCCGAACCTTTCCTCCTAAAGAGCGGCGTCAGACAGGGTGAATGCATGTCCCCGATATTGTTCAACCTTTACATGGACGAACTAACTGAAAGGCTAAACAATGCAAGGGTAGGCTGCCACATCGGAGGACAGTGTTTGAACAACATCAGTTATGCGGACGACATGGTATTAATGGCACCGTCTATAAGAGGGCTGCGCATTCTCCTGAAGATCTGCGAAGAGTTTGCTGAAGAAACAAACATGTCTTATAACCCCAATAAAACAGCTCTGTTGGTCATAAGATATAGACAAGGCCCGACTCGTATTCCTGCAGCTACCCTGAACGGTGTGATCCTGAAGGTGACTGAAGAAACCAAATACCTAGGACACATAATCACCAGTACTCTGATGGATGATGAAGACATTGATAGGCAAAGACGCGCTCTCAGCGTAAAATCGAATATGCTCAGTAGAAGATTTCGCCTTTGTAGTACCGCTGTGAAAAGGACTCTATTCCTTGCCTTCTGCGCAACGTTGTACACCTGCGAACTCTGGGCAAACTACAAAAAGAGTAGTATGGAAAGACTTCGCGTACAGTACAATAACGCCTTCCGCATAATGTTTGGCCTCCCCAGATACTGCAGTGCTTCCAGTATGTTCACGGAGGGGCGAGTTTCCGGTTTTGCAGCCCTTATAAGATCCAGGGTGGCTGGAATGAGGGAAAGAATAAACAGCTCCAGGAATATCCTCATCATGGAAGCCCGCCTCAGTCCAGCCTCCAGCATCGACGCATACTGGACAAATATATTGGCCCCTCACAATATAAATGCCGCAGCACCCTTTAGGAGTTATCTTACTCTTATTTAGTTAAATTATTATTTTTCTTTATTTATTTATTTTTACGATGTGATGTATGTATATATTTTGTATTTTTTTTTTTTTATAACTATTGAATGTATATTGCTGTATGGAATGTGTGGGACTGCACTAACCTCCCCACATACCGGAATAAACATTTATTATTATTATTATTATTATTATTATTATTATTATATTATTAATGGGACGCGACGAAAGTGCTCGCAGGCCGGAGGTTCCCCACTCACGCACACTCCCCTCTTCCTATATCTTTCTGACATAACACATCTCTTCAATTCACCGTTTCCTTTTTGTTTTATTAAAAGTTTTTTCACCACAGTTTATTAATGACATTTGATTAGTTGCAACTATGGCGATGAAGAGCATCAGGGACATACATGATTACTTTGCGTCCACGATAAGCGACATAGGAACTCTTGGAGTAGATAAGTAGGATTAGAAAACTATTGTACCAACCTGCGTTAGCGCCATTTAATACGTCAACACCTGCAGCAGAACTCGAACTCTTTTGGCCTGCTTTGCCGGAAATCATATTTTACAATAAAAAATGACAAATAAAATTTTTACCCATTTATTCACAGAAATTAAACAATATTCCACCATTTCAGTAAAACGTGTGAATCGTGTCAACTAAACACCTGGTTCAAACGAACACAACAGGTATTATTTATTTAAGGTTTAACGTTATCAGAAATCCATTGTCCGAACTTGGAGACACCCGTGTACACGCCCGGGAAACCCTCGGTGCCGCACTCCTTTGGCCCAAAGCTCACAAGCCCCACGACAAACCAGTTGGCCTGCTTGTCTTTAATCTCTCGGACCACGATGGGGCCCCCGGAATCTCCTGTGCACGAGTCTTTGCCCTTCTCCCCTCCAGCGCAGAACTGGCTGTCGATCAGATGAACACCTTGCGATTTGTATTTCGAAGCGCATGTAGACCCGTCAACAACATCCACGTTCACTTTAAGTTTTTTGGTCGAGTGGAATGCTAAAAAAAATGGAAGGTTAAATTTAATATTTCCATACCATCGTGGTCTTTGAGGTTTCAGATTAAGAACGTGCATCAGATTCATAAAGAACTTTTTTACTTTCCTTCCGAGACCCAAAGGCTACAGGCACTTTTAAGTCTTCCAGGATTGGGAATACACGGGTCGACCAGGTTTATCAGTTTGTTATCTATCTTGTAAATTTACGTATTTAGAAAGATATTTATTAATTTACATACGAGTATTATTAACAAAACAAATGAAATACTGAAGCTACCCTCAGATCTTATGTGATATTCCGAAAAATGTGCAAAAGGACTTTTTAAAAAAACCATTATTAAGTATAAGTACGAGTACATGGATCTTGAAGAGATTGTGATATATTGGAAACACAAAAATTGAATAGTCAATCCATAGCCAAGTTGTTAGGAATAGTAATGTGCCATAAAATTGTCTCGTTGCGGTAAATATACACGATTAAAAAGGTGGATTGAGCGATCACTGAAGGGATATTTGAGATTTAGGAATAAATCTCTAGAAACTAATCTCCACAACACGGCTGGTTATTAGGAACTGAATGGTAAGCAGGAAAATAACGGGTGTGTTTTGTATAAGCAGAAGTTTAGAAGAGTAAAGGCAAATGGTTTGTTATTTTGATCACGCTTCTATATACTTGACTTACCAGTTTCCGTCTTCCCCCATCCAGCCACTGTCAGTTGTTTTCTGACATACGACTTCTTGGCGACTTCTTCGTCAATCAGCGGTAGGCAAATTGGAGCGATGAAATCTGAAAATAAAATGTTGAATGTGTATTCATTACCTTGATTAGGAAGCTAAAGCAAAGAAGGGAGAATATATGAAAGGATAGTTTGAAATTTCACAAACCATTAAACAATTAAGGCCCTCTCACTCATGCAATCACGAAAAAATATCCTCAAATATACTGAAAATAATTGAATCCTTTATAAACCAACCACTAGTACATATAATTTCTTCAAACGATTGGTTACTCTGTTGCGACATTATTAATTAAATAATTAAAAAATGTACTTTGTTTACACCACTTTTATAAAAATAAATAAATATCTCTACATGTTTCGATAGCAATGCTATCATTCTCAGGAATATATGAATACTAAAAAATAATTTCAAGTATAGACAAATGATAAAAATTAGAACAATAATTTAAGAATATACAAAATAAAAGCATAAACAAAAATGAATTAAAGTAGCTTAGTAATTAATCAAAAATGCTAATAACGAAATAATTATAAAACATTGAATAATACATTTATATTAGAAATTAAAATAAAAATTATTATTAATATTAATATGAAAATAAATTTCAGACAGCTATTTTTTAAAAATATTTGATTATTTTTAAAAATTTAATTCGCTATTAATGCTTTTTCTTATTTCTAAAATTTCAAATTTATCTAATTGTAAACCCTTTGTATTTGTATGTAAAAATTTTAAACCTTTATTTATATCAAACGAATGATTGGTTTAAAAAATATAATTTGCAAATTTAGAATAGTTGTTATTATTTAAACACCTTAGGTGTTTCTTAACTTTAATACTAAAAAGTCTTTCCGATGTAAAAATAGTTGCAATCATTACAAAACAATTTATATACTCCCGACTTAATCAAAATATTATCTTTCCTGAGGATGATAGCATTGCTATCTAAACATGAAGAGATATTTATTTATTTTTATAAAAGTGGAGTAAACAAAGTACATTTTTAATTATTTAATCACTAGTATATATCATTAACCTCAGTCTCAATAAAAGTGTTTTCCCAAACAAACTCAAACTCGCTTTAGTTCAACATTTTTTTAAGATCGGAACTCCTACTAATATAACATACTACAGACCTATTTCCATATTATCATCGCTATCAAAAATTATAAAAAAATAGTTTAAAGAAGACTCATCGGCCATCTTACAAAATACAACATTCTCTCATCAAACCAGTATGGCTTCAGAGAAGAACTAAACACAGATTCAGCTATTTTAGAATTAACGTCACATATAACACAAGCCCTAGACAAAGGTGATAAATGTTTGGCAATATTTCTGGGTTTAGCTAAGGCATTTGACACAGTTTCTCGCCCAATCCTTCTAGCTAAGCTCCAAAAAATCGTAATAAAGAATAAGGCGCTTGAATGGTTTAAATCATACCTAACAGACAGAAAGCAGTGTGTTAAGCTACCATCATATAGATCATCTTATCCAACCAACATCAATTTTGGTGTACCACAGGGCAGTGTACTCGGTCCCACACTTTTTCTCATTTACATTAATGACTTATGTAGACTACCGATTGATGGCAACATAATCACTTTCGCCGATGATACTGCACTAGTACTAAAAAGTAAGACATGGGAAGAAACGCTTCATAGAGCGGAACTAATATTAAAAAATATTAAACAATGATTGGATGACAATCTACTGATGTTTAATATAACTAAAGCGAAATATCTAACATTTAGTTAAAATTACAAGTCAGCCTTCAATCAATCGTGTACTAAAAATACATTCTTGTAGAGATCTCTCAAATTGCCTATGCAACTCACTGGAACGAGTGGATTCCATTGGATACATGGGTGTAATAATTTATAATAAACTTCGATGGGAAGAACACGTAATTAATGTCACAAACCGTATACGAAAACTGTCATATATCTTCAGATCATTACGTAATATATTAAATAAAAATACATTAAAAACAGTATACTTTTCTCTATGTCAATCAATTATATCTTATGGTATAGTCTGGAGAGGATGCTTTAAAACTATATTAAATCCATTAATTAAAGCTCAAAAACTGATAATACGTACTATTTACAACCATGGAGGACTTATTCAAGGACTTCAAAGTACTCAATATAAAATCCTTATATGTCTAACACATATCCTCCTATTTTAAATTCAAATATATTTTTTTTAAAATATTGTCGAACTACAACTAAAACTACAATACTAGATATTTCAACCAATCCAATTATATTATTCCAGCAACAAAAACATCAATGGCACAGTCACAGAATTTCCTTGCTCCTAAAATCTTCAATAATTTAACAATTGAAATAAAGGCAATAACTAAACACCACAGTTTTAAGAAGGCTCTTGGGGACTTTTTAATGAGTGATTGTGATAGTGTTAGTAGCCTATTTCTCGTATTCAGATAGAGGTTTGTATATTGTTTAGATGTGTGGGATATACCCTCACATCTAAACAGTCGTAATACTTGAGTCGGGCCATGTCAGAAGTCGGAATAATAGAAGAGAATGTATGAGTCCTTGTACGAATGTGAATGAAGCAAGAGGTGTATGCCAAGATCGAGTTGTTTGGCGGTCCGTCCTCTCTGCCTACCCCTGCGGGGAAACGGCGTGATGGTTAGTTAGTAGTTAGCCTCCTCACTCAATGGGGATATCAGATTATTCCCATTGGGACCGAGCACTTGAAATCAGTTGAATCTGTGTGCAATTCTTACATGAATACTTGACGGGACGTTCCATCCGCACCAGGGCTATGTCATATGCACTGTGATCTTTAGAGCGCATGTAGTTTTTGTGTACCAAGAAAGACTCCACCCCAATATCCTGAGGTGGGTCTGAACAAGCTTCGTGTTGACAATCTACTTCTGTTTCCAAATCCCACTCTCCCAGACGGATAGAAATTCTGCAAAAATCACAAAATGTAGTTTATTTAAGGACAAAATCAATCACACGACATCAATAAAACACTATATGACTTCCTTTGTTCATTTCTATAGCATGGTGGGGTGGTCAAATTGGACAATGAAATTACTGAGGCAGTCCACAACTCCAACCGTCACCTTGTAGAGATTGGTTATTATCGATACGGTTTTAGTCTTGCATATCAAGATTAACATGGGATAATTGTTTTTTGCCACCTTAGGTTGTAGGTTTCATCCAACTAGATCGAAAACACGCGCCGTACTGCCACACGTGTGATGACACTGCACCGAATTCAAGAAACCAATGGCCCTGATGCGCTAATGTGTGGCATTCACTAGAGATTTGGTGGGTGCAAGGAGAAAAAAATGGGTTGGAAAAAATAACCCTTTCACCCGTAAAAGCAACCCTTAAAGATCACGCTGATTGTAATATCGATCACTTACAGTTTGGGGCGAACAACACCGGGGGGTCCAACTAAGCAGTGGGCGGCAGTGAGGATGTACTGATTCGATATTAAAGCTCCTCCGCAATAATAAGCCTTCTTTCCATCATCTAGAGGATTATAAATTGAAGAGGATTATTAATTATTATTTTTTTATATATATTATCTTTGTACTCATCTACAATCCAAAAACTTGTTCCTCTTTTTTTCTTTCTATGTATCATATACTATATTATGTATTATGCAATTTCATACATTTTTACATCATCCGAAATATAAAAACACAATGATTTTTTTTTCACAATATCATGCACTCATATTATAAGAGTATTATATTATGCACTTGTGTATTATGTATCATGTAGATCAGGCTATTAATATTTTTATTAAAAAAAGAAAAAAAAGTAGTATCTACAAATTAAAAACCTTTCCCTTTGTAACTTCTCTGTGGCATGCACTTATACATTATTATACCTTCATATATATTATAAATATGTTACACTTATATACCAACTATGCATCATGTTATTTTTTTTAAGTTCTGTACACATAATCATTTTAATGTTAAAATATGTAAAAGCCCTTTGGGGCGTTAATGAATAAATAAATAAATAAATAAAATATATAATAAATAAAAAAACATTCAAGTTAATCATTCAATATTGGGTGCATTTTTTTATATGTTTTTTAGCACTTTTTTAAACGTGGAAATAAGTTTTGAGTATCCTTCATGAATTACATATTAAATATAATTTGTTATAAATCGGTTAGTTGGCTCCACTAGCTAAGACCTCCATCATTGCGCAAGTAACATTTTCGGCTAATTATGATGGTAGGATGAATTGTTTATTTATCTTTAAATAAATAAATAAAATATTCATATCTAATTAGTGTAATTACCTTTGAGGTATTCTAGGAGAGCCAACCAAGGGAATTCTTCCAGAGCTGTCTCAGTTCCTCCGACGATCTTGTCGTCGAAGCCCTCTCCACAGTAGTTTCGGTCGGGCAAGAGGGGGTTGCCAGTGACAGGTGAGGTGACATCAACTACTTCAGAGTCTGTAGTACCATGATCTTAAAAAAGAAAACAGGCTTTAATTTAGGTAAGGTTGATTCAGGTTGTGTTAGATACGGTTAGGTTACTTTTTTTAATTAACTTTTCTTCAATTTTCTGTTTTGTTATAGAACCGCTTATTACTTATAGGTATCATATTGCATCCACTACCCCAACGAACGATTATACGGAATTGTACATAGTTTATAGAGGTCGCTGTTAAATATTAAAAAAGTAGAAATATCGACCTATACTTAACGACATACGTATCTCCACAGTTGATGGTATCGACACGGTAAATATTGGGGATACCAGTGTACAATAAATCCCAGGACTTATGGAACAATTAATTGCATTTAAGTATTCAATTTTAATTCAATTATTTTTTATCAGATGTCCTATTTTTTTTTCCTTTCCTGTCTGTTTATACGTATATACTACATACTACTTACATAATACGTATATATTCAACTTTTATTGTGACATACGTACACAACCGTATTTTATAACGAAATACAAAAGATATTATATGTTTTTGTGTTTAATTCGTAGAACTCCATTTAATTTTTTTAAACATTCAATGTAAAAAAAAAATATTATGTTATTACGTTCTCTTCTTTTTTTAATACTTCAGTTTGAAATAAAAATCATTAAATTTAATTTACATATAATTTCCAAAAGTCTATATATACCACAAAAGAATTTCATAACCACAACCTCGACCTTTTCCTATATTTTACAAAAAATTCTTAAATGAGTAACTTACATGCTTTTGCTTTCACGTTAACAATAACGAAAACAAAAAAAAGGGTTTTTGAAAACACTCTGGTATCCTTAATGGTATTTGAAAACAACATGATCAGGCAACAAGGCCAGTGGCCAATGATCAAACGTGTACCGATGCAAATATTTATATACCATCCAATAGTAGTTTGGATCTACATACATACACACCTATTAATTATATATAAATAAATCGAAACAACCGACCAAAGATTGAAGCGTTCAGTGGAAAAGTGGCGTGCACTCAAAAATAAGCAAAGTTTTTTAAAAATTTATAAAATTAGTGAGGCGTGTAGATATGTCGAAAATGCTGAGGATTTATTAATGTAATAAACGGGATTTCTTCAATTAATATTAATATTCTAAAGATAAATTGTGAGTTGAGTAAACCAGCTCCTGACATTTATGTGTTTCCCTGGCAGAATGTATGATGGAACGCGAAATTTTTTAACCAATATTTATTTGATTTGTATAGGTTGAGCCATATTCTACTTTAAACAATCATTTGGTTTTATATATTTGTCTGGTGGTTTGTGCAATGAATGGAATCCGAAATGTTCCGTCGAGTCATTATTACAAGTAATGGTAATTAGCAAACCTCATTTGTCTCTACACGATCCTTCCCGAACTTGTCAACGGCGTGCATTGATATGTTACAGCGGTGGTAGATTACTCACAGTTACCGTCCGGTTGTCTACGGCCGGTGTTGATTTGGAGCGCCTGATCTGTCCTACGTTCATACTGTGCAAAAAACATTGACATAATCTCTGAAGGGGCACAGAAATTATTCCCTAAATTTTTAAACGTTACCCACGTAATTATGTCTTCACTTGCGCTGCCAATATTTCAACTCACCTCTAGGCTAGTCACTGGGGCTCCGAAGTGTGCACTAAACGATTGTTAAAAAAAACATATAGAAAAGTTTTTTATCACGGAATTTTTTTACGAATTGCATAATAGTTACTCAAGCTTAGAGCCTGTTTTTCCATGACTCATTTTCGTGTGATTTAGGCCCAAATCGCCTAGTTGTGGAGGCATCAACCAATCAGAAAGCTGGACTTTAGTTCTCGGCAGTCAAAGTACACAGGTTAGAGGTGGTCGATATTCTTTTTCATATTATCCCAGTGACGTCGCGATCACTGGATTAAGGATCTGGTTTGAAGAAATACTTTCGTGTGTTGTTTTTTAATCATGCAAAACAGATCTTAAAGATCACAACTAAACTGCACACTATTGGGAAATGGTTCAAAAAATAGCTGGAATAATAACATGATTCTCGTTAGTTTCCTGTAATTAACGCAGTGACAGTGATGCTCATTATCAGCCATCTCAAATGTGATATAGGATTCTATCGTCATCTATCGAACGATTTTATGGTTTTATGTTATACGATAATATACTCTCGATAAAGCTGCTTTGAGGCTCATTATCTCAAGGAACGACTTTACAATCCCAAGCTAGCTGGTGTAGTGCCTATTTTTGACTGGTCTCGCGTTTTTTTGCAATATTATTTTGTCAAATTGATTTGATTAATCTGTTTGTTCAAGGAAATAATTATTGTCTTTATATTGAGTTCTAGAAATTAATTGAACTCACTTTGTGCGTCTACGAATGAAATTTGAAATATTATACCAAATCAATACAGTATTTCAAAACAAATCTGAAATAATTCATTTTCTCTCATTTACTTATTTGTCTTATATTAGAAAAAAACTTAAGATATTCCATGGAATCCTTATTTTTATTTTTTTTATACATTTTATAAAAAATAAATAAAAACCCATTGCGTTTCTACGCCAGCATTTTTACCGTACACTAAGTAACAAGTTATTCAAGGTGGGCTATAAGATATCCAACGAAAAATATTCAGTATTCGTAAAAAGCATTTATTTTTTGGATTGCCATAATTATAATATAAACGAATAAATTTATTTTCAATCACTTCAATTTAATATAATAATATCGATCAGTTTCAGAAGTACCCTTCCCTCGTCAGGAATATATTAAAACTAAACTACGATACTAAATAATGATAGACATACCTACATGAATATTTAGGTGTGGAGTGGGAGCCGACCAAAGTGGAGGGAGTAATTAAGGTTGTTTTCGGTAGAACAAAGCGATTCACTGGAAAACTATCTGAAAGGGGACTATACGACAACTTTATTGGTTAACTGGTTATAAATTTACTCATATATTATGCCAGCAAACGTTTTCAATGATGAATATAAAGAAGTCTAAAACACGAAACCGTTTGAAGGACGAAAATCTCTAATCAATTTAACGTTCGTCCACTACAAAATTGTTATCATATATATATATTGTTTTTTAGATACATTTATTAATTAAATTTTTTGTTACGTGATATAATACAGTTTTTATTTATAGATTTTATACTATTCTTCTGTTAGAAACATTTAATTGTGGATGGCAGAAGAGTGTACATTATTTATTATTGGTAATTAAAGTAATATAATATATGATACATGTATATGTATGCATTACAGTTTTATAAAAAAAAAATTGTATAAAATAAATGTGTTATAAAGAGATATTTGTATTACATATCATAATTAGGATAGTATACTTAAAATATACTCGTATTCGTTTCGAAGAAAAAAGAAATGTTATGGAAGACAAGTAAATTTCAGAATATTTGCAAGTCAAATTTAGTTGGAAACATTTTTTTTCATTAAGATTGTATTTAAAATATGTCTTAACAAAATTAAGTTATATTTGAATTTTATCGTGAATACATCTGATCTCTTCCGGTAGTTGATTGAAAAATAATCGTTCTTGGTAAGTATAATGTAGTTGGGCAAATGAAATATTTAATTTTTGGCATGGAAAAATATGTTTAAGACGGGTACGGTTTTCAGTTAAGAATTCATTTTTGTCTTTTTCTTTTATGATTTGAATTATTGAATTTTTAATATACAGATTTTTAAACGTAGGCACTTGAAATTCATCAAATAGGCGATCCGTTAGGTAGTCTGAAGATTTTTTTTTATATGCGATACGTTAGATTTATATGCGGATCCCCAAATAATGATAGCATATTGTAGAGTGGATTAAACTAAGGCATAGTATATTGAGTATAGATTTTTTTACGATAAAAAATTCTAATTTTTAAAAATATGTATATTAGTTTTCTAGTTTTTTTTAACTACTTGACATATTTGGTCTTTCCATTTCAAATTTTTATCGATAATTACTCCTAGGTACTTGATTTTTTTTTGTCCTTTTTTGTATTGTGCAGCTTGAAAAGCAATAATTTTGTCAATGTTTTAAGTGGTAAAAAGAAAATGTCATTAACGTATATGGTAAATAGGATCGGTCCAAGCACTGTACCTTGAGGCATTCCAAAGTCTGAAATTTCCTGATTATTATTAACATGATTAATTTTTACAACTTGAGGGCGATTTTTTAAGTAGTTGGTAATCCATTTAAATGCATTTTCTTTAATACCAATATTATTTGATTTTTTTTAAAGCATCTCATGGGATATGCTATCGAAAGTCTTTCTAATATCAATAAATATACCCGCGGATATATATATATATATATATATATATTATGTGGATATTGCGAAAATAATGTTATCTCACCAATATCACATATCAAATTGAATATTTTGCAAATAAAAGTACGTAAAATACATATTGTAACTATCATAATATATATATATGTGTAAAAACGACATTGAACAACAACATTCATAAATAACTTTGACTCAGCCATCCTCTTAAAAAGTCTGTGAACTAGTGTCAACTCCTGATTTACACCAACAATTAAAGTTTACGTGCTAGGCATCGATATTATGTAATCTTTTCTTTTTATATATATTTTTTTCTTTTAAGCTTTTATTTTTAATCTTTTCTTTTTATATTATCTTCTTTTTTTCTTTTCTTTTATCCGTTTTCTTTTTAGTCATGTCATGTACTGACTGAAACCCCCGCCTCGAACGGCTCGGCCGCTCGACCGTCCCTTCCATTGATTATTAGTTAGATACCTTTCTTAGAAATATTGATAACTGGCGGAATTGCTTTGAGGGACTTTTCTCATCAACTTAGTGGAACGATTTTTTTCGCTTCGTGTCTAATCTAAATATATATTTCAATGCATATAGCTTGACGTGATTAACTTTGCAGTCGGTGGCGTAGCCAGCATAGAATTTTTTTTTATTTATAAGACTACTGTATAAACATTCAAAGTGTCCGAAGTTAGCAGGTATATACCTAGTATAAACCAACGATTTAACTACGTAGGTATCTACCCAACATATCGCATTTCATAATAACAATAACTTAATGCTAAAACTTTAGATGACACATCAAAAATATAAAGTAATATGTGCTTTATAAGTTAGGGTTTTGTAACAAAATTTGGTAGGGAAACCATTTTGTATTTTGTAAAAGAGCAATCATAGAAAGCACTAAAGAAGCGTTCTAGGGAAAAATTTCATGTCCAAGGTCAAACCGATAAATTTTGTTAATTTTTATCAACCTGAGATTTTAAAGAACATTAGAAAAAAATCTTTAAATTTTGGGCGGCTGATTCAAAATATTGAAGACAGGCAAGTTTGTCGCGATACCCTTTCGTATTTTGTAAAACAAAACGGAAACCGTTAAATATTTCATAACACCCGAAAAACCGAACGTAAGAAATATCAAAACTCATTCCATTACTTCTGTTCTCGGGAAGGCCATTTGGTCGTGTGCCTACCCCTTTTAAATTGAACTCTCAAGTGACAAACCAACAAATTAATGCCAATGATTTTATTTATTTTGTTTAGCCAAGTGAACCGCTCGAACAATCCCGCGGGCCGTACGAAACATGCTCGGGGAGCGGATGCGGCCCGCTGGTTGTGCGTCACTGATCATCTAATGCCTAATATTATTATATTATTATTAAAAGTGTAGTCTGTTTCTAATAGGTGGTTGGTAAATTCCGGGAACCAATATTATTCAGACATCTTAAGTGGATAAACATGGATATTAACATTACGCGAATATGTATGAAAATATATGATATTCAATTAGTTACATTGATTAATTACATTGGTTTAAGTAGACGATTAAAAATACGAGGACCAGTAAACTCCTGCATTAATTTGGTATTAGTTTGGAGCTTATAAAATAATAATCTGAGTGACGATTCCTTATGAAACATGTTGATATTTTTTATTAAAATAGTAGTTAAAACAAATTGATTGATTATTAATTATTATTTATCAATAACAATGAATTGCTGTTCTTCAACAACACCCATGAAGATATTTCTCATTCGCCAAAGCATTGAAAAAATTGTGTAAGTCTGAATAATTTTTCTCGGTTGTCACGCAAACGAATATAATATGTTCTATTAATAAGACTCAATTCGTGAACTTTATCGAAACTCTGTTCAGTTTTTGACATTATCTTTCTTGTGTGCATTTTTGTCGTATTCATTTGTCTTTGCTCTATTGGTGTATGTGATCTCCTTGCGCTGTCTTTTTTTCCTTTCGTGTTGTGTTACTTTGTTAATGAACAATTGTCGGTAAAATAATAAATAAATGTATTATAATATGACGGTACATTATGTACATGTCGAAGCACAACAGTCTGCACAAGGTGTGGTTATAAGATTTTTTTATTTACGGCACAATGATACCAACTACAATCCTGTCGAGTACATGCTGTTACACCCTGTATACACGTTTCAGAAGCATCTATCTTCCGTGCTGCGTAGTTACATAGGGTGGAAAGAGTCATCTGGTTTTGTCAGCCTTGGAATAATTATTATTAATGTCGCAACAATATGAGACACGATGAGGAAAAATCTTGCAATAGAGATCTGAGTTAATACAATGCGCTTTGGCGAAGACATTGAATTATTTACTTAAAAAGTAATTTACTTAGCATATATGTAAATTTAATTATTTACCGCAATAGTAATTTATACAAAAATCAAGTAAAATTTTAATGATCACATCGAAATATCTGTAAATAATGTTAAGATTACTAGACATGTGTTTTTTTTTTTTAATATTAATGTAAATTTGCTCGATGTTTGCAATGACTGTTATTAATTATTTTTAGTCAATATTTGTACGTCCTCATTAAATCATATACAAATTTATGATAAGAATTGTGATTGTTAAGCCTAAAATAAAACATAAGATCCCCAATTCAACATAAGGATATATTCTTCGAATTCGGAAAAAAATATAGATGAAGAAGAAGATAAAAACACAATGATGATAAATACGATATTTATTATTATTTACTTATTATTACTCACGTATTACTATTTTCTTATTATTATTTACTTATTATTACTTACTTATTACTATTTACTTATTATTATTTACTTTTTACTATTTTTTTTATTATTATTAACTTTTTTTACCAACCTATTATTGTTTACTTATAAGTTATTAATATTTACTTATTAATGTTTACTATTCACATTTTCTTAACTTATTATTTTTTATCTATTTTTATTATTATGTATTTATTACTACTTACTTATTAATGTTAACTTATTATCATATATGAATTATTATATACTCATTAATATTTACTGATTATTATTTCCTTACATTATTTAATTTTCATTATTTATTTATTATTATTACTATTTACTGATTATTATTTTCTTATTACTATTTACCTATTATTATTTAGTCACTACTTCTTGTTAACAAAAATATGGTCTCCCTACGACTGTGGCTAATTGGAGCACAGATACTTTACGATAGTTATTTGGGTTACAATGAAATTATTATTGTTGTAATCTATAAACGTACGGCCCAACTTAAAGATTTAGTGTAGATTTTTTATGGTTTGAATAACTTTGGTGTTTTTAAAAAAATAAATTATTATATTATATCGTTTCACTAAAAGTGTAAAACCACTCATCTCAACACAGGACTGTCCTAGTGAGATGAGTGGCTAATGTTTTATTTATTTAAGAATAAATAAATGATGGATGGGTGCTTACAAGGTGAATAATGCCCTGACACATTCTAAAATAATTATTAATACTATGAAGACGACGGTAGGTAAAGGAAAAATAATCATAAATAAAAAGATAAAATAAACGAAGGAATTAAATAATACCCGTATATAAACATAGTATAAATATAAATATAACATAAATATAGTGGAAAAACGACAAATTCAAAATCCTGCGACCGTTAACAAAAAATTCAATCCATAAAAGTAAAAATAACAATTCAAGAAAATAAAAGGTTTTCAAAAACGTGGATAATAAAATCAAAGAAAGCGTATTATAAAATTACATTCAAACATCAAGTGTAGAATCAATTCAACCTACAACTGAGATCGAAATATTACCTATAATAAAATCTCTAAAATCAAGGTCGAGCGCTGTATATGAAAAACTAAACTGCAAACAGCACAAAAAATTTGACCGGCTTATAACGCTTATGCTAACTAAACTGATCAATCTGAGCTTGAAAGAATGCCAATTTCCAGATAGTTGCACAATCGCAAGGGTTATTCCAATATATAAAGGTAGATGAAAAAAATCTTCAATTTCCAACTACAGACCTATCTCTGTCCTACCGATTTTATCAAAATATACGAAAGATATAAAAATTGTCCAAAGAAGCGAAGCTAGCAGTCCACAGTGGAATGCTGATACTGACCCTGTTGCATGGAACTGGCATAAAAAATATGAAAGTAGACTGAATGCTTTAGAAATGAGATTTCCGAGACGAATATCTGAAAAACCCATGTAGGATCATGTAAAAAATGTTGAGATTCATAAAGAATGCAAGGCTGAAGTAAGCGTAATGAGTAAGATCAAGAAGGGGACGCTGGTTTGAAGATGCTGGACGATGGTTTTGACATGAAAAGCGAATGAATGAAGAAAGGAGTGTAAGAAGAATATATGACGCGAATGTGAATGGAAGAAGAAGCCGGGAATGCCAGAGGAAGACATGACACGATCAACTGAATCAAATACTTGAGTCGGGACATGTCAGAAGTCGGAATAACGGAAGAGAATGTATGAGACCATGTATGAATATGAATGAAGCAAGAAGTATGGTATATGCCAAGATCGAGTTGTTTGGCGATCCGTCTTCTCTGCCTACCTCTGCGGTGAAAACGGTGTAATGGTTAGTTAGTTATAAAATTTCAAAAGTTTGTCATAAAATATCATTTGTACATGCTAAACAATACGGTTTTGGGAAAAATCTCTTTTTGCAACTTCACTCTTACTGAAACTAACCTTTTAAATAAACTTAGGAATAGTATAGATAATGGAAACTATGTCATAGCATTTCTCATTGACCTCCACAAAGCCTTCTACACCATGAGTCATAGAATACTGATTAAAAGATATAAAAGCAGGTGTAACTGGTCCTGCTCTTAAACTTATCAAATCGCACCTAAACCATAGAAATCAATGTGTTAGGATAGGAGATTAAAAAAAAACCGTCACTTCAATAGCACTAAACTATTGAGTTCCTCAAGGTTCCATATTGGGGCCACTTTTATTCCAAGTATATATATATATATATAATATCTGTCAATACAACCTGAATGGTGAAATATTCTTATAACCGGAAATTTTATTAGAAAAATCTCAACTGGATCTTAATGTATTAAATAATTGGCGAATTAAAAAAAAATAACAATTAATGTTAAAAAAATTGTGTACTTAGATCACCAAAAATAAAAACGCTTATTCATAAACCATTACAAATAGAACAAAGAAATCTACGCATTTTACATACTGAGAAATACCTCGGCCTATGTATTTATAAACACTTTTTACGTTTTTACTTAACACGTACAAAAAACTAAAAGAAAAAATCGTCCCACTAAATGGTGTATTTCGTAGTTGTATCTCATCTGCTACCAGCACAAGTAAAAGGGCGCTAATACTTTAGTTTTAATCGTTTTTGTATAATGATTTATGAATTATGTATAATTAAATAATATTATTTTTTTATTGATGAACCAATTACATAAACAATAGCTACAGTAAAATAACAGCACATAAATAATACATGAATGAAGCAATGAAAAAAATAGGACACTAATAAGGTTTTTTGGTGTGTGTATTGACAATATGTATACGAGTATTCTATTAAAAAATAATTTTATTGATATGTATTTAAGAAACATAAAAAGTCACAATATTATTCAATGGAGTTCCATGAGGTTACAGTATTTCAAAACCCATCATATTTGGTTACCATCATGATTACGCTTAGCGTCTTTTAAAATTTTTTTTGACATTTGGACGGTCCCTGTTAACCACCCATTCTCAGAGCGTTTCAGCATTTGATCAATTTGTGATCAGCTGTCAAGGATAGCGGTATTTTTTTAATAAAATATACCTGTAATCAGCTGGCAAGGAAACGGCCATTTTTTAATGCATGGCTAATCAAAATTTGATTAACAGCTAAAACGAGATGAGAAACAAAAAAAAAGTATTATTGTCCAGGAGGCCTATTCTGGTTCTTTTTAAGGAAAATTTCTTATCCTTTTCCTTGGGTTTAAAGATGTCTTGTTTAACCGCGGCTCCGGTTCTCTCGGATGACAGCTGTCAGCTGTCATTCAGCGAATAACATTCATTAACAATATCAATATTTACGTAGATGTAACAAGAGAAAAACTCAATATTAAAATTTACCAATGTAACAAACAATGTTAATTATACTTAACAATGTTAATTTTAAGTGAACGATGTTAATTATAATTAAACATTACATTTATAAGTTAACAATTTTAATTATAAGTTAACAACTTAACAAGTAAAAACAATGCACTACGCAGGCGGCGCGGCGTGGCATAGATATACCACTATAGATATACCACGGTGGCAAATGTTACTTTTAGAAACAGTGACAGAACAAAAAGGTCATTACTGTTTAGTAAGTAAAAACAGTTTTAACAAAACGTAATTCTTCGTTAAAAGTCGTAGTTACGTTATTTAAAAATAAAATGAAAATTGATAAAAATGCATCACAATGTCGTGTAATTGTTTTTGATAGTTTTAGTTCAAAACTTTGTACCACTTGAAGATATTTCATCAATTTTTTTTTTCAAATAATCTCTTTTGAATTTTTTTACTATGTCTCTCCGAAATTCCTGACTTAAGCAAGTCTTAAAGGATAAGGAATTTTCCTTAAAAAGAATCAGAATAGGTCTAACGATATCGATATAATTCCAAAGTAGCGACAATTCCATAAAGTTATTCTATAGGAGTAGATATTTATCCGTCCTGTCTCGTATAAAAATAAAACAGAATTAAGGTTTCATGTTATCTAAGATCCAGTCCATGTAGTAGGCCAGCCTGGTGTAGACCCCCGGCCATTCTTGGGTCCCGCACGCCGAGGGGCCGTAGCTAACGATGCCCTGCTGCACGTAGACAAACTTATTCCCCACCTTGGTCTCCAGCTTGAGAGGGCCCCCAGAGTCTCCGCTGCAGGAGTCCACGCCCCCAACCCCTCCGGCGCACATCTGCCGGAAGCTGACGCCATCTGTGCGTGATCTGGGAAGCAGAATATGGTTCATTTATGTTGAATTATTTAATCAATTTTGAAAGAAAAGAAAATGCAGGAATAATAAAATAATAACAACATTGAAGAAGCGAGGCTAGCAATCCACAATGGTATGCTGATACCAACCCTGATGTATGATAGTGAGGCATGGAACTGGTAGAGTAAGGAAAAAAGTAGACTGAATGCTGTAGAAACGAAATCCATGATAGGTATGTGTCGAAAAAGCACGTGGAGATTTAGAAAGAATTTAATGCTGTTGTTGGTATAGTGAACAAGGACGCTTTGGTGGTTTGGACATCTATTACTGATGAATGAAGGAGGAAGTGTAAGGAGAATATTTGTCGAGAATTTGAATGGTATAAAAAGTCGGGGACGCCCAAGGAAGACGACACGGCACGATAAAGTGATTCAAATACCTACTTAAGTCGGGCCATGTCAAGAATCAGAATAATAGAAGAGCGTGCATGAGACAATGTTTGAATGTAAATGAAGCAAGGAGTGTGTACCAAGACAGAGTTCTTTGGCGGTCTACCCTTGCAGGGAAACTGCCGACATGTTGCTTGGTAAGTAAGTTATCTCAAGAAGTTTGAGTTCGAATTGAAGTGGCCGGGTGCCCTTCCAATTAAAACACTCTTTTGTAACCGTGACCTGTGTCTAAATTAAAGAAATGGTTTATTGTTATGTTTTTTTTCTATTATTTTATACGGTGTGGAAATCTGGACATTAAACCAAGTGAACGCGGAAGCCATAGAATCCTTCAAATTGTGAATATACCTATAAGCGACGGCCTCCATGGTCGAGGGGTAAGGCTCTCGACTACGAATCCGAAGGTCGCGGGTTCAAATCCCGGCGTGCGCAAGTAATTTTATTTAATTAATTTGTGTTGTTTCACAATTAATTCATTTAAAAATAATATAGAGTATATTTGCGCACGTTCCAGAGTGGAAGATACTCTCAGTATCGCCCTGGTGAAAGACCACCATTCAGAATTGAAACGTTGCTTGAAATGGCTTTTAGCCGTGTTTGGTGACCAGATCTGAATAGCCAGGTATTTCCCCACCTTCCTCTTCCCCTTCTCCTTCCCCTCCCCAATACCTTCAGCCTCAAAACATTCCCCAATTGGGAATGCCATAGTCTCACTGGCTCCAGACGGTTGGGAGCAGTTGGGACTCTTGTGAGGTATTCATATAAAAAAAAAATAAAAAAAATAAGCGTTACCTCAAAATATACTGGACTGATAAGGTAACCAATTTAGAAGAGCTCATCGTCGAATGACCAAGAATAATTGTGTAATTGTACTAGCCATAAAGAGACGAAAACTGCAATATTTCAGCCATATTTTAAGGAAAGCACAATATAACCCGATTGTTAATACGTGACGATATGTATCAGAATGATGTCAAAATTCAGAGTGAAAAGCGCATCCATCCCAATTATTTCTAAAGTTTCTATTTTTATGAAATATTCATAGCGCTTCGACTAAGTGGAGTATTTTTAAAGAAAAATAAACAGTTCCGGGTCACAAATAACCTGACAATATTTGAAAAACTCATACTACCATAATTTTAAGCGGAAGATGTAGCTTGTGCAATGATCGAGGACTTCGAGAGGAATTGAACCAACGAGTGGGAACCAAATACATAATTTGTCGACTCAGCTTCTAACCGGTCTGGTACTTGCATTAAATAAATATATAAATGTTGAGTACTTACGCACTATATATTTTGTGACAGGCTTCATTGGAAACGACGGGTAGGGTGGCTTTGAGTAAATCCGCACTGATTATTTTGTTTTCGGTCACTCCCCAGCCAGCCACCAAAAACTTTTTATCATTTAAGTTCTCCTGCTGAAGTTCTGGTGTAGTCGGTAAGCATATTGCCTTCGCATTACCTGTGAAAATCAATGCACAACATGTAATTTTTACGCTTTAATGAGTTTTGAAAAAACCTATGATTCAATTTGTTGTTTGAAATCTCATCACATCAGCTTTTTGGATTTTTTGTCATTTGAACGATTCACATTTTAACCGCCGATTCTGTCAAATGTGACAAGGGCTCAAACAATTAGGTTTTAGATCTTAGAGTTCTTCTGCTCTAAGTCAGTGGAACTATGCTACATTCTGTGCCTGGAAAACACGCCACGATATTCATATACTATACCGTTCCCTCAAAATAGCAAGGTTAAATCTGACAAAGCAACTTTATGGGATAATGAACTATAAAGTGTATTCTTCTATAGCCCATGGTATTGCTGGCAGATGGAACCTATTGGATACCACAATATCAGACAAACGTTCTAGGACAGCACAACAAGATAAAAAAGAAGCGGAACATGGACTTGGTCTTCTACAAAACTGGCTTAACAAAAATTCTCTCACACTTAATGTCAATAAAACAAAATATCTGCCAAAATACCACAGGACAGCCGACTGATGATTATGCTTTCCAATTACATAAATACCAAGGAATCTATCAATAAAATCAAAGATTATCATGCCTCTGTTCCACTATAACACCCTCTAAAGGTATAAAATACCTTGGTATTGAAATTGATGAAAATCTTATATGGTATTCACACATTGACGTCATTACTCACCAAGTACATCTACTTCTTTCGAAATATTCATAATATCCTCAACACAAACGAAATTTAAAAAGTTTTTTTTTTGTTTGTCAATCAGAAATAGATTACGGGATAACCAGATGTTGATCTGCCTTGGACATTCACGCAGAATGGCTCAACATAGCCCAAAAGGAGTTTTAAGACGATTCTGAAAGTTCCGGGTAGAACTCTGTCCGAGGAAATATTTAAAAACGTTCATGTTTATAATGTCCAAAATATGTACTCAAAAAATGTTTTATTTAAACACAAAAAAAATCCGAATACTCCACTGCCCTGCATAATTATTCAACCTGGGCAATAAGCCAAAATAAACGTGTTATTCCTAAACCGAATACATCTTTTGAACAGAGAAACAATAAATTTAATGCTGCGAAGTTATATGATTCTCAAACAAATAAATAAATAAAAAAATAATAATAATGTTTTTAAAATTACAATAAAAATATGGCTGGATGAACTGAGTGATAACCAACTTGCAAATATTATAAAGTCAATTTAAGACAACTAGATATTTAATAAAAAAAGTGCAGTCCACCTCAGAACAGGAAACCCTTGTGAGGAGGGCTGGAACATTTTTTCCTTATACGTTTTGCATTAAACTTATATACTTGTATCGGACGAGGTCGAAATCGAGGACGACGAGGTTTCATCCACGATAGCTTCGTCTTCTATTTCCCTACACTCGTAGGTACACGCTGCTGTACCGCGCGATGTTTCTCCTCTTAGAGTAACAATATATTACTCTAAGTTTCTCCTACGGGTGTAGATGGTACAATGGTTGGAGAGAGGGAAAGGAAGGGCCTTCCATACATATGTTTCCCTACTCTACCGTGTCCCGTTTCCCCAACCTCGTACCCTGCGATTGCCTTCCACATTTAATAATATTATGATTATATGTTTGCTTATGTTTAGATTAATATTACGGAAGTTCGGCCCGTAATATTAATATCATTTATATGGAAAAATAAATGATATTCGAAGAGGCGCCTTTTAACATAATTAGTAATAATAACATAAGTTTAGAGTTAAGAATTATATAAGAGATTTCCCTGAACATGTTTGGTCTGGGACCCGTTATTCCCTTTTTATAATTTATATTTAAATAAACCTGCTGGAAGGAGGTAGTTTGGGTCAAAGGGTATAGTCATCTATTGACGAGATTGCAATAGCTTGACACAACGTGTGAACATTCGCAAACGGCTCGGCGTTAGGTATAAACAGGGGTTTTGCAATATTACAACGGCCCCCAAACATCAAAATATTTGGGCGGAGCGTACATTGGACCAAGTCAATAAAGTATTTAGGACTCGTATTAGACTCAAAACTCACATGGAAAAGCTATTCAAGAAAAAGTTAAATCCACAAATCGCGCCATAAGTTCTCTCTACCCCATGCTTGGTAAAAATAGTAAATTATCCACAGACAATAAAAACTCCTGTACAAAACCACCATCAAAACCATATTTTCACACGCTGCACCTATTTGGGTAAACGCAGAAAAAACACATAAAACCCTTACAAACCCTGCAAAACAAGGTCATTTGACTAATATTGAATGGATCAGGGTTAATACTCAAACATTCCTCTGATAAAGGAACTAATTAAATCACTTTCTGTTATGCCAGACTGCGCAGCCACGAAAACCCAACGATAAATTCGCTATCAAACTATGATCCAAATTCTATATTTAAATATAAAAAACCAAAAACGGTTCTCCGAACGGAGTAACTCCTGCAACATCTCTGCACTTAGTTTTTAGCATATTATCCCATTCCCATAATTTTAATAAAACATCCAAAACGTGAAGCTTAAAAAAATCCTTTAATTACATTAGAACAAGATTATTTTTATAATAATGGTATTCTGAATTTAAATTAGACCAAAAAAAAAACTCTTCCAAACCACTCTCCTTCAGTCTCTCATTCGGACTCTTGTTCCGACTCACGTATTATCTTCCGCCAGCCTCCCTCAGTACTCTGACCCACTGCTTCCTGCCTACTCTACCTCGAATATTGTTTTGACTTTGTTACACCATTTTCCCGCCATTGGATATCCGATCTAGCAGAGTTCACCAATTGACAAAAGTACTCCGCAAATAATCTATCCTCCTTACAACAGGACTGTTTTCTCGTGGATACCTGGACCAGGCCCACTACCGAGATAATAGGCAAGTAGCGGCTGCCACGACTTGATCAGCACCCTCTATTCTACCGTCCATGTACCGGCGTCTGGAACAATACTCTTTATATAATATGCGTTATACTTATAATGTATTGTATTTATTACTTCCGTCGTATTCATGTACAATATTTACGTAGATATTAATAAAATAAAATAAATTAAAATTAGACATATATATAAAATATATTTTATTATAAAATAAAATATTTTTAAAATTCTATATAAAGGATCTCCATATTATATACATAGTTATATTTTTTCTAACACGAGATTATAAATCAAAATAATAATACGAAATCCAAAACCAAAATGAAAATCAAACGACGTCAATATTTTTGCAATCGGCATTTATACATACCTTGCTTCAAGTCAATGGGAAGATCCAGTCTGACCAAAGCAATATCATGTTGCAGCCTGGACCTAGCGCCGTTCTTCCCGAGGCCCCCGTAGCTCGGGTGAATGATGATCTCATCGGGTACAAAGTCCTGGTAGGGCGGAGCGCAGACCTCGAACCCGGCGGCCCCCTCGCAGTCCCTCTCCTTGCTAAAGTCGTGCTCGCCCACCCGAAGGCCCGCGATGGTGTCTTGCTCTAGGCCAGTCACGCAGTGGGCTGCTGTGAGGATGTAGAACTTATTGATAATTGTGCCAGCGCAGGCGAAGCGCAAGCCGCTTCCTGAAATAATGTCAATGTGGTTTTAAAGGTTAGTTTTTACCTACAAATCTTATCCCTAATAAGTCCCAACTGCCCGGAGCTAGTGGGACTGTAGATATCAATGAAGTGCATCTACCACACACGCCAGAAACCCAATGGTTTCCTTCCTTAAGCATTCTACTTCCTATTCCTGGATTGTCTGAGCCGTCGGACCCGTGACGTGTGTGGTAGATTTAGATTTAGTTCATTGATCCCCATGGGACTTTTTCACTCCAAATGCACTACGCTGTGAGCTATAGAGAGTGAGGAGGGAAAAGGCATAAGAAGTACCTGGCAGTTAAATTCTTGTTAAACTGCTAAAGGCATTTCAAGTAACGTTTCTTTTCTGAGTGGTGGTCCTTCACCAGTGAAAAATATTACAAAGTTTCCGAAATGAAGACATTCGGTTAGCCTTGGGAGCCCCAAAATGGTTGAGGGTTTCCCAATGACATTAGAATTGGAAAGTTTCAATCTTAGAAATATCATCATCCCGCAGAATTTAGGCGGGGATCCCCAACCGCCATAATAACCTCGTCTGGAAGGCGCAAATATATACTATATTTTACTGAATGAGAATAAACACATCTAAAAATATTGTTTATTTGCGTACATCTGGAATTGAACCCGCGACCTCTTGACCGGAACCTAGGAGCGTATCCGAATTCGTTAAAATAAAAGCTAACACGATTAATAATAATTTGGTATTTACGTTTATTGTATGCGATTAGGGTCATCCATGGAAACTCAAATATGCCGGTTTTATTTCCGTTAAAGATGCGATTCCTATTTCTTGTTTGGCCACATTTCCTTGGCAAGAGGTGAAAGTTTTTATGCCCAATTACTGAGTTTGGTGGAGGGTTTTTGGTGATTCTATTTCCTGGGCGATTGTCTCCTGAGCCGTTTACGTGACCGTTACCTCTAACACTTCCAGGAGGGTTACGGTCATCTGCGTAAGGGTATCTCTGATCTGCAGAACTTCCTCTGTGAATAGGTTCAGGACTTTCATCATACTCATCACTACGACTGTCTTTTTCAGAGGTTCCTCGTTCAAAAGAGCTATGCTGATCATAATCATCGTCGAAGTATTGATCACCTTGTTTGCCCTTTGGCACATTGGAAATGAATTCATTTGGACAGCAAATCTGAAAATAACAAAATACTTCATTCAACTAACTTTGTATGTAGTCATGTAAGGCTTACATATTCATATAATGTAATTTTAATATATTTTGGGGTATTGATAGCGGACGTGCCAATGGTATTTTCCCTTTAAAGCCACATCTACGAGTATGGTTGTCGAGTTCCTCTCTTACTCTGCGTGACATTTGGGTTATTCCCGGCGGAAAGAGAAGTTTTTTTAATTCCTCACATCTGTCAAGCCCCACACAAGTCCCCCTTCGCGAATAATTTGGGTGTCTACATTCAATTCCTTCTTGAGCCTCTGAAATAATCAATTTACAAATATTTATTTATCTATATATATATGCGGCACAACATTTCCCATTAACATAAAGGTAAGAAAAGTGTCAATACAACAAAAATAAATAAATAAAACACAAAAAATATAAGTTTAACCAATATAAAATAAACATTTAAAAATTATATAAATTAAAACAGTTCCTATCAAAAAGAAATGTAAAGCATAAAAAGTGTAAAGTGTAATTATCTTATAATAAAGTATAAAAATCTATAGAGCTTAAAAATCATAAAGTATAAAAAAGAATAAAGAATTAAAAAAAAAATAAGTAGAAAAACTTGTAAAAATATGAAGTATGACAACTTGTAAAAATTAAAAGTATGAAAACTTGTTAAATTATAAAGTATAAATACCAAATGAATAACATAAAGACGTGGTATTTAAATCAACATACATAGAATACAGTCGTGGATGCAGGCTAATCTATTGATAATTCGAATTGCAGACAAACTTTGTGTTACGCATTTTTCAATATGATAATAGAACACAGGCATCACCGGTATTAGAAAATTCATTGCCTAATCGATGCAACTGATAAATCATTGAATTTTGTTCAGCGTTAGTGCCGGGATTATTACAATGATGGGGTAATTGGAGTCTAGTTGACCTACTAGATACGTGATATTTTTTTTAAAGAAACCGGGAGATTAATTCAGGGGAATCAAACCAGTAATTATTCATTTTAATAAAATAAATTAGGTCAGAAAACATTCTTCTATGTTTTAACAATAAGAGTGGCATTGATTGGATTATATAATCATAATTAATGTCATCGGCGGAAAAACCTAATTTGAAATTAATTGTTCTCAGTAATTTGTGTTGAGAATAAAATTATTATGATTTGAGTAACAAATCATAATGCTTCGATTTTTTTTCTTGCTACAAAATCGTTTATATTTTAATATTCAGGTTTAATTTAAAGGTAGCTATGCAACTCAATAATAAGTTTGTCACAAGCATATAAACAGAACAGAGAACACACTGCAGATAATTGTTGGACCAATAGATGTATCGGTTTGAAAACTGATTTAAGCTATTTTTAATTTTCTCACTCTATTAGATAAATAAAATCTGCAGTGTACTACGCCTCTTAAATTATTCACCCTAATTTTTTGCCCTTAGATGATTATGGAATATTCTTTCCTCGTAAGTAAAATCTCTAAAAATTTCATTTTACCTACATAAAACAGCGAGAAGTTGAAAAACTTACCGCAAATAGATCCAACAAAAAATAATAATATAATTCCAAGGTATCTAAAGAACAATGCTCCTTTATGTTGCATTTTTCTGCAGACACACAAAAACAGTAAAATAACTCAAGAATTTGTTTTGTTTACATTCGGTACGTCGCATGTAATGTTGATCCGTCCACGATAGACAATCTGAACACTCTGCAATATTAAATTCAACAAACCGGTTGGTTCCAAAATTAAAAAGAGCCGGTCTGACCCGTACAAAATATGAATAATTAGTCTTCCAGCTCTGTCTTTCACTGTCAGCTATTTATCCAAGGCAAAGCATTGCCTTGAAAGAGATATGTTTATTTTTTAAATATTTCACTTCGTAAAGAAACTAATGTTTTTCTTTAAATAATATGAAAATTTTTTTTTTCAACCACCATTTTCATAAATAAATATCTATATGTTTCGAAACCAATGGTGACTTCATCAGGATACAATTTAAACTTCGGAGGGGAATAATGACATATAAGCCTAGGCAAATAATAAAAATATCCAAAAATAGCAATAAGTGGTGAAAGAAAGTAAATAATTGGGTAGTAAAAATTCACGAAATAAACAAAAATTATTGTTATTATATTTGTATTGATAATAGAAATTCAAATAAAGTCAATAAACAACCAAGGCCAAAATAACTTTTTTTTTCTCTGAATATAGATATTAATGTGAAAGAATGGCTATTTAAAAAAAAAACATTATTTGTAATATTTAATTGACTACACATTTTCTATTTAAATTTTCCACAAAGTGAATTTACATTCATTGGAGAATATTTTTCAATACCTAGTAGGTACACTCCAAATAATAATATGGATATAGGCTTTCAATTGGTGTAGTTCTGCAGAATGAATCTAACACAAAACTCAAACATTATTGTGTAATCACTACATTGCTCGAGTGTATATTAAAATCTTCGCGATTTTCTGTTAAGGTCAGTCGTTTTGACATTGTTCTAAAAAAAATACGCGTTTTTTGTCTAGGAATTTTGATCATGCCATCAACTTGGTGTCTAAATGTATTTAAAAATAGAAATACGTGTTTACAATTCCTCCGAGGTCTTATCCTTATGGATTCCAAGAATTCAATAAAAATATTGTTTTTACATTTTCGAAGATTTTGTTCCTTGACATTTTTATGAAATTACTGTTGGAAAATTTACGAATAGAATTAAAATAATATACTTCTTCCAATATTTTAAGCAAAAGTACATAGTTATTTGAACAAAAACATTTGCTTGATTATGTGCTTCCATGATGAAAAAAATATTTTTAAATTAAATACAGGCTTACTCAAATTGGCAAAACGTATTCATTTTATCTTTTTTGTCGCCAAAGGGCAGACAAATCTTTTTTTATCGATGGAAGCAAACACTTGGTGGTGTAACATTATAAAGTAAAAAATGAAAAATGCACTTTGTAATTCACCAGTTTATTGATTTAACACTTAAACAGCCGACCTGGTTTCGCCTAGTCTCAAGCTTATTCTGGGCTTAAATATTAACTTACTTATCTTCTTCCCCTTGTCCTACTCCGGTAGTGGACACAACGCATAGATAAAGCGCCTTCGGGCATCCCTGTCTTGTACTACGTCAACGGCATCCGTCCATAATAGGTCCAGCACCTCCTCGCACACCCCCTGGAGTTGCTTCTCCTGCCCTGTGTCTGGGGCGAATTTTCTCTGAAGGGTAGCAGTGGTTCAATATTTAGCTTCTCCCGGATCGTCAAACTTCTTATTCGATCCCATTTTGTGACTCCTTCAACTCCTCTCAAAAAGCTCATTACGTCAGCTTGGACCCCGGAAAGTGTTTGCTCGTTCAACATCCGGATCTGGTGACCATAAGTAAGCGTGGGCGATACACTAATTTGTACACTGCCAAATTTGTCTCGATATTTAACATAGCTTTTCTTATCACTGAATTGTAAAGAGGACGCAGCACACCGCTTGGCGCACCTATCCTACGAATAATTTCTCCGTCTTGTCGGCCATCGCTTGAGAATTCAACCCCAAGACATTTAAAATGGTCAACCTGTTTTAACTGTGCCCCGTTAGCGAAGATGTTACTGTAAGTTTGGTCTCTTCCATATAACATAATCATATACCATATAACCATAACTTCTGTTTCTGCAGTGCTCATTCTCATCTCTGCGGCCGTGCACTCTTCATTGAAGCGGTCTATAGATTCCTGTAGCCCCTCCTGGGACGCGGTTAACCTCGCGATGTCGCCCACAAATAATAACGAGCTGATTTCTGCATCGCCAACTATTTATACATCCAGTGATTGGCTATTTCGGCTGATTTGATCCATGAAAATAGTGAAAAGGATTCTCGACATAGAGCACCCTTGTCCGAGGCCAATTTCCACCTCGAATATTCCCAAACTCAACAGTTAATACGGACACAACTACTTGTTTTTTCGAATAGGGATGCTATACCTTTTATCAGTCTATCTTGAACGCCGAACTGCTCACATACCTCGAGAAGAACAAAATTAATAACGACCGTCAATACGTATTCCGGCGAAACCGCTCATACGGTGATCTTCTGACGTATGTGGCGCATGTTTGGGGGAGGTGCCTGAAACGTCACGGTAAGACTCAAATAGTTGCACTGAACATTTCCAAGGCATTTGAAAGGGTTTTGCACCGAGGACTTTTCAACAAACTGCCTTCTTTCCAACATCCCGTATCCTTGTGTACGTGGATTGCCAACTTGTTGAGGGAAAGATCGATTCAGACGGTTGTTGAAAGTTTCATAAATAAATGCTGGTCTTCTACAGTGATCGGTTCTGTCGCCTACTTTGTTTTTGTTGCACATCAATGACTTCTTTACACGTGCATAAAGTCCATGCTAGCTTTTTTTTGACAAGCCTCCAAAGGGCACACAAACTCCAACGGATCGGAGGGCTTTTATTACGTCTATAAGGGATCGAAATGACAATCTAATCTCCTTTAATGGAAGAAATCTCCCCAACAAATTCTCCATTGATATGCTTGGTATATCAAACGTGTATAGGATAAATAAATTCAAGCTGTTCAAAAACGTAAACAAAACAATAACACGTGCGAGTTGGATTCTGCGCATACACCTGAAGAAATTTATCAAAACAACACGTGACCAGTTAAATGACCTCTGCGTAAGCAACAGCTCATGTCCCGAATTAAAATCGTCATAACAACAAATACGTGCAGGTTGAATCCTGTGCAGGCATCTGCATAAATCTCGAAACAAACAAGTTCATCATAACAACAATATTTACGACTTGAATTCTGCAAAAAACACCTGCCACTCGGCTTATAAAACCGGTACCCAGGGGTACTTCCCGCATTCCCGCCAGCGACCCTGCCCGAGCAACATCTGAGCCGAGGCGCTCCTCCACCGTGAAAATCGACCACCATCATTTATCTTCACTCTACCCGAACCTGCTCTCCTCACCAAGCAAGAGATATTCACTCTACCCAGACCCGCTCTCCTCATCCACCGAGACGCTTCTTCACCTCGGATGCCTCAACTTACCGCTGCCAGACAGGAATAGTCTCTACACCCAGCAACAGCTGACGTCACCGCAAGTGAACTACGAGCTTGCGGCAACCGGTCCGACCCTAATGCCGTCCCCTGATATGCCGCAACCTGAGCCCGACAGCCACCCAGCCTACCTACGAGCTTGCAGCGACCGTTCCGACCCTAATGCCGTCCCCGGATATGCCGCAACCCGAGCCCGACAAACACCCAGCCTACACACGAGCTTGCAGCGACCAGTGCGACCCAAATGCCGTCCCAGATACGCAGCAAACCTCGCTCATATGACAGCTGACACCACCTCAAGCGATCGACCATATTGGCCGGTGCCACAAATCAAGTACGGTTCGGGCGACGACATCCCCACTTGGAAACTACCAAACACCTTTCTCAGGAGGACTAACGAATCACAATAGTGATGCGTCCCTGTGTGCCGGTGCCTAAATATTTACACTCCCCTATACGTCTCGTACACTTTGTGTAACCTTAAGTAACCAGCTCAGGTATGGGGGCTCTATCGAAGCCAGAGTAAAGTTAGCCTCTCAGAAGCTGGGCGTATTGTACAAATCCCGCAGATACTTTAATAGTACACAACTGCTGACCCTGTACAAATCGCAAGTGCGCCCACTGTAAAATTTGGCGGCCACCTTTGGTCGGGTGCCCCAAAATATCTGAAAAAAACCTTGACTCCGTGCAGAAACGGGCGGTTCTTTTGATAGATTCGCCTATCTTAACAAACAGATTACAATCTTTGAAGCACAGACGTCAGGTGGGAATGCTGTCTTTATTCTACCGGTATTTCAATGGAACATGCTCTGAGAAACTAGCGTCATTGATCTATTTGGCACTGGTGCACAGTCGGGAAACGCGCGCCCAGACATTTGTACACGGTTTGACATTTGTCACATGAGAATGGGTCACGTCTATGGCTCGCTCTTGTCTTCAACTGCTCGGCTGTGGAATTATTTGACGGCCTCTGTGTTTCCACTCTCCTACATCACGGATCTCTTCAAGACCTAGATTTACTACTTCCTATCCTCTAAAATACCGTCTACACAGCATACCTAAAGATTACATAAGCCTCGAGGAAAATTATTTCCCTCGGGGCCTCCTTTGTGGAGTTACTGTTTTAAAAAAATACATATGTATATATATCTCGTTGCAGTATTGACAACATTTCTGAATGGTCATTGGTAGTCTGAAGAACTGGTCAGTGGTCAGTGGTACCTCTACCTTGTCCAAAGCCGCACTGTTCTTCTTGTATTTTGTATGTAATCTATTTTTATGTAACATTTTAGTCTCGGAGCTATTATGAAAAGAGTGATTTGTTTCTATTAAATGGTTAGCAAATTCTAAAAAGGAATTACTATTTAGACATTTGAGATGTCCTTTGACTTTTGTCTTGACGTTGACATTCCGAACCGTTTATTCTGTAAATCTTTTTAGCAAATATTTTTTTTATTAAGAAGATTCTAAACTTTGAAAAAAATACCGAGTATATTGTACGATCGAATACATCCTTAGACGAGGAATTTTACATTGAAGACAATGCAAGCAGTTATTATTTATGTACATGTATATATATAACATATTTTGTATAGATTACAGAATGTTCTCATTGCCGTGCTTCCGCTCTTACCCCAAAACTCAATGGTTATAATTCGAGTGATGTGCCCAGGGACAAAATGGTGGGTAGAAATGAGAGAACGATAAATATCGCGCGTATCTGAAAGATGGCATGTGTTTCAGTTGATATATAATCACGGATGATGATAGAGATGTTTACTTTATCAAGTTGCTCTTTGCTATAAATCCTAGCAACCCAATCCGACTCATAACATTCCAGAGATCCTGAGTGTGCTGAAAAACCGTGTGTGTTCGACTAGGCAGCCAAGTGAGGTACTGTTCAGGACAATATTTTTAGTTAGAATAAAAATAAAACTAATCTTTAATCGTAGGTGTATAATTTTAAGTAGTTTTTTTTATAATAATACATTAAATCTAGGTACAAAATAATAATATTTTATTCTTATAAATATATCAACACTTTCTGTTATCCATGAGTGAAATAAATATTTCGATTTCTGGAAAGATAAGCCCAGAGAGATATTATCATGTCATAATAACAACAAATGAACGAAAATTTCGTGATTTCGTGAAATCATTGAATGTTCAGCAAGGATGGCATGTTATAATATATGGAAGAAGGCCATTATGAATTATTTTATAAATAACATATTTTTAAAGTTATCACAGAAGTAAGACGAATATATTAAGTTGATAGGGAAGATACAGAGAAGTGGAAGGAATAAGAAAAGAGGGGAGAATTATAAGAGGGAAAGTAATATAAGAAAAATATTAATAATAAAATTCTGGAAATCAGAAAAAATGGTAAAAATGCATTGTGAAAAAATAATGGACAAGAAAAAACATTTCTTAATGATGCTTATTCTCACTACAAAATATTGGCCTACATAGCTGTCAATAATTATTTAATAATATAATATATACGATCTGAAAATATGATGTTACTCAGATGTCTGTACAATCTGTCGACCTATGTAATTTATTATTATAGATTTTATGTCATGGTTTTTCTGCGTACTATTGAGTATGTTATATGAAATTCAGGTCCAGGTGGTATTCGAACTCATTTAAGTGGTTGGGTTTAATACAATAAGTGCATAATATATGAAAAGGGGATAGGTAAGATATTGACTCGATATTGTTTCTTAGATATTTGGAAATGTAACATTTGTAAAGTGTGGATTCTAATAAGTTTATAAAGTTAATAGAACCAAATTGGTTGGTTTTCGAATAACGGACTTTTGGAAAATAAATTAAGAATATTGGAAAGATGTTCAAGGTGTGAAGTTTTTCCAGTGATAACAGAGAATAGGATGAAGTTTAGAAGGATAGTTTCCAACATTCTTGGAAGAATAGGACATACTCAAGTAGAAGAGAATAATTAACAGAAGAATAAGATAAAAAGAAGTATCTGTTTTTTTTATCAAGAGAACCGTTGCTATATAAAAGGAAGATGTATATATATTAAGAGAAATTAGAAATATTTGGGAGAGCGATTTAGTACGTATAAAATATGAACTGCTTATGATAATATATGCATAAAGACAAAGAGAAAGATAGACACGATGATACTTGATATGTAAATGAAAAAAATAGTTAGATAGAAAGATGAAGAATGATACATGAGCATGTAGATAAGAATGAAAAGATTTATTTAAAAAAAAGTATTTAAACTAAACCAAATAATGGAAAATGAAGTTTAAAACACGAATGTTTTCGTTCAAGTCAAGGGAAGTAAGGAAACATAAGTTTTAAAATAAGCACCTTGTATTACGACAGCCATAACATTAAAATCCAAAAATATAGAGTATTCGATAACACGATTGGCCAGAGTTATTTTTTGTTATTGAAAATAAAAGAGACGAAAATAGATTCACTAAGAGAAGATTGTGAAGAAAACATGCTTTAGAATGAGTAAAAAAAGATAAGTTTTTAGAAATAACGATAATGGAGTTCGAAAATGAGAAGAAACGCTTTGACAATGGTAAGGTAATAATATTCTGATATTAATGAATTAGAAAAGATGAGTGGTAAGATAATAATATTTACATATTGATGAATTAGAAAAGATGAGTTTGTATGTAAATATATAATGTGTTTTTAGAAAAAACTAATCATTAAGAAATTATGTTTATGGGAAAAGTTAATGAGTAAGAAAATTTGAGAGTTCAGAAAAAAAGTAATGAATAATGCATTTGAGAGAAGAGAATATATGTACGAGTATATGAATTCATTTTATGAATAATTAGATCAGATGAGAAGACAGAAAAAAATGGTTCAGTTGGAAAATGGAGAAAAGGAAAAACGACAAAGATTAATTGGAGGGAATAATGAATATGCAGAAAATATGTTTTATGTAAATAGCTCTAAAAGATGAAACATGAATCTTGAAATATGAAATAGAACGAAATGGCTAGATAAATTGTGAAGGAAGAATAAACAGAAACATATTTTTCAAAGATGAAGTGTTTAGAAAATATAAGAGAAGACGAAAGGGGCTAGATAAACCAGGAGAGAAGAATCTGGAAAGGGGGGTTTATGATGAGTAGCAAAAGAGTACGATAAGATTCTGGACCTGCAAAGAAACGGAGTTAACTCGACTAGGGCAATGGAAAAAATGATGATGATGGTTATAGGTAGTAAAAAAAAGCTGTTATTAAAAAGAGCAAAGATAACGACTACTTTCGTAAATCGGGAAAGAAGACAAAGAAAAGTGACTGCTTTAGAAAAGAAGATAAAAAGATGTAGGCACAGTTATGATATGATGAAAGTCAATGGAGTAATTTGAATGTTATAGAAAGTTTAAAAAAATTACCATGAAAATAATCATACGAACTGAATCGCTTTAAGATGAAAAAGATTGATAGATTTTTTACATAGAAGCTCCAAATTGTTTGAGAGTGATGATAGCAGAAGAGTAGAGGAAATAGATTTTCAGAAAATGTGGAATAGTGTGAAATATAATGTTAAAAATATGACGATTATTAAAAGAAGCACAGTCATATATTGATAATATCAAACGAATGGTAACACTACAGAATAGGACTTGTGAAAATAATGTTACATTATAAAAATACAATAAAGTAGGGAAAAATTCATTTTACTAAAGTGTATAGAAAATAGAAAGGAGAAGAAGAAAAAATACTTATGGGTAAAATTTAGATGCCTGATATAAAATTTTGATTATCACAAATGTTCGTATTCTATCGATAAAGGTACACCGCTGATGGCTTCGCTGTAACCTCTCACACTTTCTCATAAATCGCACTCCCGCCTCTTTAGAGGAACCAAAATATGTCAAACTGAGATATTGGATTTTAAAACACAATTTTTTTCATCCCTTAAATTCTGCCAGAACACTCCACTAAATGCGTGTCTCAAAACTAACATCGTTACTACGGTAAAAAAACTTAGTGTTCGGATGTTTTCAACTCCGTGACGTTAAATAGAACTCTCTCAGAACTTGAATATTAACTTTGAAATTTTTACGAAACGTTGAAATTCCCCGAAACAACCCGCCCTTAATTGACGATCAAATCGGCGATCAGCGCCGTTTAGTTGGTTTTTATTTATTTTAGAACGGCTCCTGTTAAACTCCTTCTCTCAGCACGTTTCAGAATGTTATCAAATTTATTATCAACCGTCAAAGAATAACGGTTATGCTGTTATGCTAAACACCCCAATCCGGTATTTTACGACAAACCTCCTTCATTTTCTCAATTCTGCAAACTGTCTTATTGCACAGTTATTTAAAACAGAAGATAACATTCATACTATCAATTTGTAATACACATAAGTATATAATTATTGATTGATGCATACTTAATTCGTGTAGTAAAGATGCGGAACTTGTTACCACTATCCCAGTTTCACAGATTTTGACTTACGGAAGTTTAAAATCGGGATTGCGTTAAATCGCATGTAACAGAAAGAGAGTTTTCAACGAGTCTCTCAGCGGTAGGACCATACGTTGGAGTCTATAATTTGATGTAGGGCTCCAGTTTCATGGCCCTCATAATGTCCCCAGTGACCGAGCACTTGCCGGCCTGGACAGCAGCCCTCGCGGCCACCTTGCCCAGGGCGATCGTCTCCAAGGTATCCTCTGTCAAGGTGAAAGTGGCATTTGGCTCCTGCTCGTTTTCAGGCTCGCCGGGGTACACCAGCACCTTATCGAGGTCCATGGCTGTAATTACGCAAACATCAAAATTAGATAATTATTGAAATTCCAGCTACCGCAAGAAGGTTTGTTTGTTTTCAATATCCCTTCTTCTAGATCTAGAAGTGATAAATTGCTTTGCTCAAGCAATATTCTATAAATTAAGGGTACCAGTCCCCATTATCCAGAATGTGTAGACAATTCAAGTCAAGACCTTGATTGTTTTAATGAAATTCTTAACTAATTTTTGTCAGTTATTACGCTTTAGTAAGCAAACTTTTTTTGTAAAATTTTTAAATGATTTTACGTAAACATTTGTTAAACATGTAACTTATATCAACACCTTATTCTGACTTTGGCCTGACATTATCTTCTAAGTGTGTATTTTTGTCGTATATGTTATTGCTGTAATTCATACCTATGCTGCCATTTTTGTATCATTTCTCTTATTTTTCATTTCGTGCAATATAATTAATATTTTTCTATTTTGGACTATCTGAGATGTGCTTAGCATCGAACCCCTGCTACATTTCATAGATAAGTAGCAGATGGGGTGGCTTGAAATAGAATGCCAAAAAACGGACTTCCAAATAAAAGACTGACGATAATTGATACAAAGTTGGGGGAAGCAACTTCAAAGGCTGGGCATGTAATGGACCAAGGCCACTGAAGTAGCCCGGGATAGGGATGCCTGGAGGCGCCTTGTCGAAACTTTGGGTTCCCGATCCGAATGGGACAAGAGATAGAATATGATGATAAGACGATGATGTAATTGGACCATAGTTCCTAAACAAATAATAAACAAATGTCAAAAACTGTGGTTTTTGTTCACTTGAGAAAAGTCTGTCGAATCTCGGAAGAAGCCTGGTAATAACTGATAGTCTAATTGTACGTTTTGAATATAGGTAAATAAATCAAACTTACTCCAATAGCGGACTGTCTGTTTCCGCATGACGCAGAAGAGGTAGAGCCCTCCGTGGGACTTGACAAGCTCCGGATCAGCCGCCTTCAGCTTCTCGGCGATCTTCAGGAACATCTCCGTCCGGGCGATCTCTGCGCTGCTACCGTTACCCTGAACGGTGAACAACCCACATAATATAACTGATTAATTTCGTAAATAGAATAAAATTAAATAAAATTAATTAAAATCGGATTGAAATATGGGTGCCAAAGGTAGAAAGGGAAGAGGCAAAATAGATCTAAAAATGATAATGCGTACAGCATTAAACCATTGTGGGTCCAAAATACTGTAATGGACTGTCAATGTTGTTAAAACTCCAGACAATAGGGAGAGTGACTTATAAGAAGGCTGAAGTAGGGCGGAAAGAATCTCCAAAAAAGAGGCTCTAAGGGAAATTATTTTCCTCAGGGCTTATTGCATCTTCGGGAATGCCATGCCTGGGTCTCTTTGGGGAGAGGTTGGAGTTAGGAACTCACTTTTAAGAGGAAGGAAACACAAAAACCGGAAAATCATTCCAGAGACGAGCTGTTAAACAGAAGCACGAGTCGTAGAAGCGACCCGTTCTCTTGTGACGAATGTGAACAAATGTTGGGTGCGCGTTTGGCATATTTATCGGCTGTGTACAGGTGCCGTAAGTATCAACGACGCTAGTTCCTCGGAGTTATTCCATTGAAGTACAGGTAGAACAAGAACAGTATTCCCACGTGACGTCTGTACTAAAAAGATTAGAATCCGTTTGTTAAGAAAGGGGAATCTATTAAACGGATCACCCATATCTTCTAAGGTAGATGCTCTCAGTATCGCCCTGGTGAAAGACTAACATTCAAAGTCTAAAATTCTAGCACTGCCAACATTAGCCATGTTTAGTGATTTCCTTCCTGTGTATCTACGAATATATGACAAAAGTTGTCTTTGAGAAAGAATTCGGTGATTTAAAACAAATTTCACCTGAATGCATGTAAGGAATATACTCGTACACGGAATTTTTAATGTGTACGTTCTAAAATGAATTATGTAAGAATGCATTATAATTTGGGCACATTCTATAAAATACGTTCGAGTGATTTTGATAGGCTTTACCCATTTTATTAAGCCATTTTTAAATGCAATTAGATATATTATACTCTGTCTGAAATTTCGCCTTTACCAACAATAAGACTTGGCAATAAACTACTTTCTCCTGACCACAAAATGTCACTATGGGCCCTCCGTATTAAAGACAGCAATTTAGATTAAAATGCTTATTAAGTCGTAAAATTGAAAACGAGAATCCGGAAATATGAGTCAAACGATTTAAAGCATCGTTTTTTGGTTGTTGATAAAAATAAATATTTCAAGGCATCATGAGCTCAAGGTGGGAAAATCATTTTAAACAGAAAATAGTTGCTTTGACCTAGAAAATTTAGAAAATATAAAAAAAAACCTGCACAAATTCCATGACCCCTTTCAAGATGTTTTGATGACTCAGATAGCACATAAATAGATTATAATTACCATTCTTCCCAACTTTTCAAATGATCAATCTGAGGCACCGATAAGCGAAGTATTTTGTTCACCAACGCTTTGTTTGCCTGGTTCCAAGTATACTTTTATCGTTGAACATCCTAAATTGTCTATGAAGGTGCCCGTCCACTTTCAAAAAAATAAAATAGTGCCCGCCCACTTGTGTATTTGAACATTTGAACAGTGTTAAAGCAAAATTTCGGCTCAACAATTACACAGTAGGTATCTACATAATTAAAATTATATTAACTGTATACCTATCACCGACGTGCAGTTCCCTAAAAAAGGAACCATTAGAAGAAATTATTAAAACAAAATTAAAAGGCAGCAAGTTTCTTATCAAAATGTATTTTTTCTATGTATTTAGTAAGGAACACGTACGCTAACTTATTCATTTGGCCATAACAATCAGCGGAAGATGACAATACAATGGTCATTTTCAAATATTCAATGCACAATTATTCAAATCTTAACTTGAAAAACTGTCATAGAGTAATGCACAATGCACATCTACTTTCTATTGGGTAATTAAGACATAAATTTTGTTTTATATAAAAAAATATGTATTTAAAGTAAATGATTTTTTTTTATATCAGTACATTACACATTAGCATTTTTCAATGGGTAAAATAACTAGAAAAGTAAAATAAAGGTACTTTGTATGATGTTTTATAATGTAGAGTGTAACGTAGGTTTAAGAAGATGATACTGCGAATGTAAAGTTATATGTGTCGTGAACACCTCACTGGGAGAACCTGTGCTGAGGTGTTCACGTGGTTGTGTTAAATATTACAAGTACAAATCTAATAATGTTACAATTAAGTTCTGCAAGTATTTTTGTATCATTGTGACAGCTGTTTCGACGTTCAAAGCCATTTTCAAACTGTGGTTACGTTTAAAGGTGGACTCGAACGCCGAAACAGCTGTCCCAATAATAAATAAATTAAAAATTAAAATACTCGCAGAACTTAATTGTAACGTAATAAAATTTGGTATTTTTTTTTTTAAATTAAATTGATTTTACGAATTAACTGACGTGGTTTTAAAAAATAAATATAAGAACACACTAACAAATAAGATATACATAAACGGTTTACTTGTGTCATTTACATAAGTAAAATAAGTAGGGATAAATATATTATATGAGTAGTTGTAGTTACCTATTTAGACTACGTATTTTAAAGAACATTACGTTTTTTGGCTTACCAGTAAAATTACGTAAAGATATTTCGCAACACAGAATGAAGTAGTTACTAACGAGTGCACGTAACAAGAGAAAAATCATTAAACTTCGATAAGTGTACAGATACGATAAAAAGTAGGTAGAAGGTTCGTGTAATATGGACTCGTTTCTAATATGCTATATCTGGGAACGAGGTCAATCTGGAAATGTCAATAGCCTTTTCCACACTCGACGCTCCTAGCGTTCGAGGCAGTTCCCAACCTTAATATGTAATAATAATATTCCGGACCGTTGCATTAATGTTCAACCATTGCTTGAAATTTGCTCGAACTTGTCTAGGTCACGCGTCGCAAGACTCACAGAGTCAGGACTGAGCTAATAGGCTCGCCCAGACTCCCAGAGTATTTATTTGCTAGTTGGGAATGTGTGCTGTGCGTTGTGTCGATTGTCTGGAGGAAGCTAATAGCTAATGGCTTTTTACAAATTCAGAGAGATTAGTTAGACAAGTGTCAAGCAACAATACGGCCATGTGCCCAGTCTGGTGGTCTCAAAATACAAAAAACTATTTTACTGGATAATGAAAATTTCAAAATAAAGAAAAAAATAGTTGAACTCTAATGAAAATTATTATTACAGATAAAAATGAGTGCATACATTTTATTTTGCAATTTTGACGGCGTAATTGTTTATTTACTAGTTGTTGGGAACGTGTGTTGTATACATTAATGGACTGATTGGGCGAAGATAAAAATTATTGTTAATTAATTAATTAATTCGAGTAGTTGTGTTTTGAGTTTTTTTTAACTAAAGAAATATCTTATAACGTTGTAGCGTCACTTTGCACCACGTATTCTTCTCCTGGGGCCCAATTCCGGTTATTTTTAGGTTTAAATACTTTTTGCTTAACTGCGGTTCCGATTCTCTCGTATGACAACTTTCATTCGGCGTATGACTTTCTTTAAAAATATCTATATTTACGTAGTTTTCAGAAAGGGAAATCTCAATATTATCTTAAGTCGTACAAAAAATGATTTAAAACAATATTAGTAAGTTATTTGTCGCACAATAATGCCATTAAATGAACCGAATTAACAAAATTGCGATGTACCTATGCCAAAAGCACAAAATTTGAGAAAAAGCGATAAATACATTTTTTTGTTAATAAACTACACGTATTAAGTATGTGTGATGTTTCTATAATTTTTAAAAATACTGTGTAAATTAAATCACAAACTTCGATTCCACGTCAAAGACAATGCATTTGCATTGTCTTTGACGTGGAATCGAAACCGCAGTTAAGCAAAATGTCTTTAACCCTGTGGATACGGACAATGTCTTAAATTAAAAAGAACCGGAAAACACCCCCGGTGCCGTCTTAGGAGGCTGGTCATCATCAAGGCAATTGGACCCTGGAATAATTTACACTATATACTGCGACATTATAATAAAAAATTAGAACCTGTTTAACAGTTCACGTGGATTACACGTGGCTCCAAGGATTATAAATATCAAAAGTTTACAACAAAAAGCATCACAACAACACATAAGTAATTCTTAATTCATCTCAGTAACTTAACTAAGTAGAAAATCTGTTTGCTCACGAACCTCGCCGAAATCTCACGAACGATGAACTCTATCCCAATGAAAGTTGCACAGATATTACTGCCCTTAATTTCTGGATTAACGCAACCACTTTAAGCTTACAATGTTACTTCCGTTATGAGCTATGGAACGTTAAAACATTACAATTAACTTTTAAAAGATGCCATATATTTTGTCCCGTATTATTATTTTTATTTATCCAAGGAGAAAAAGATATCGTAAAAAAGTGCTGAAAATTGGGTGAAACCGGTTAGTTAAGCTAGTACAATACGCATTAGTACAAATAAAAGATAACATTCATTATACCCGTTCCAGGTACGAAGCTCTCTGATATAATTGAACTATATTATATAAAATTACCAAATATTTGAGAATGACAAAGTGTGCTGGCTAAGTCTTCCATCATTCCCCAAATGACATTTATTGCTTATTTTTATGGTGGTAGAAGGAATTCAAAAACATTGTCAGGTTATTCATAACCTGGGAATGTTTGTCCATCTTCAGGAAAAAGAAAGACGAAGAAAATAAAATTAAAGATGAAAGAAAATGTTGGCTAAACTCACCATGATGACGGGTGTCTTCTCACTTCCCAGATGAGGATAATCAAATGGCCTAGTCCAGCTTCCAGCTCTTGGCTCCTCGGGGCCTTGTTCACGGCTCCACAGAGAATGAGAGACTGCCGCCCGACGACGGCAGTCCAAATATCGGAAATATTGCCCCATCCATCTGCCGAATCCAACGTTTCAAAACTTTCACTTTTCTCCTTTCATTTCGCTCCCAAGTGCGTAGCCCCACTGTGCGCTGACTCGAACAAAGCCTATAATAAGCGTACTTTTGAGCGTTGTGTAACACCTTGCAGTGTGTTACGTGTGTTTGCTTGCGCTGGTCTGGACCCGGTTAAAAAAAAAAACAGGATGGTGTAATCAATTATTGCCAGGAAACGAAAACTTTTTGGCTTACATCCACGCATAAAATTAGTATGAAAAGTTGAATCACAACACTTGGAATGATAATTTATGATAATTAAATTGTAATGGAGACAGAACTTAGAACCGTTAGAACTCGGGACATGGGCTACATGGCAATTATTATATCTCCCTTGTTCACCTTATTCCTTTGATAGAAGCAAAGTCCATATATTTTTTTTTTCATCAGGGTTTTCATTGGGTGTTTAGCGATATCGCCTGGTTTTACTATTTCACAGCTATTTACAAAAGCCTTTTTTTCAAAAAAAAATTATATTGGCACCTCTTCACACTTCACGCAGCTATTGGTTGTTTCTGGTTCAAACAGCTCACGTGTCTCCTGAGGTGACAGTACGAGTATTCAGTTATTATTAAAAATAAATTAATCACTAACTTTCCTGCAATGTTTACAATATTGACTCCCTAAGTTCTGTCACTTTTATATTCAATGCCTCTAGAAATCTGGTGGTTTATGGAGAAATTATCAGAGAGGTTGCTGTATAGTGAGCGGAAAAGACGAACATCTGAAAAATCAGATGAGTATGATGAATGTAGGATAAAATTCCAAACCGAACTCTAACTAGCCTCTCTTGTGAGCAGCTATAGGACTCTGATGTCAAGACTTGAATAAATAGGATACCTGTGTCTGAAACGTTTTTTTTTTGTATTTAACACTCAATTGTTTAAAATAAATCAATAATAATTATTAATTGTTAAACTAAAGTTCTTAAAAACTTAAGACAAGATTTTTGTGCATAGCGCAAAGGGTAACAATTATTATTTTTATAAACAATAATTATTAGCCTGAAACACTCATCCAAATAGAAAAAAAAAACCTTTCCGAGCAAAGATAAATGTCGCCGACAGGATTAGTTTATCAATTAATAAATATTTGACAAGTCAAAGCAATTTTCACCAATAAAATGTAGACATAATTTGTCTCGACGCCATCTATTTGAGGGATTTAGCCGATACAAGCCTTTCTCATACTAATAAAGTTGGTTGTTTACAGGTGAAAATATAATAAAACAGTAATTATTGAATGAAACACTAGTATATATTGATTAACTTGGCGGGTTTGCGATAAGCCGACGTAGCTCAACGGTAGAGCATCTGACCGGACATCAGAAGGGTGCAGGTTCGAGTCCTGTCGGCGACATTTATCTTTGCTCGGAAAGGTTTTTTTCAATTTGGATGAGTGTTTCAGGCTAATAATTATTGTTTATAAAAACAATAATAATTACTTTATAATTTCTTCAAAAGATTGGAATTCACTTTGTGACGTCATTATTAATAAATGATTTAAAAATTAATTTGTATTCACCACTTTATTAATATGTACATATCAACACGTTTCAATAGCGATTATTTCCTCATCAGGAATACTATTACACTATTCTATATATTTCTGATGAGGAAAGCATCGCTTTGGAAACATGTTCATATGCATATATTAATAAAGTGGTGAATACAAAGTAATTTTTAATTGATTTATTAATAATTACTTTATTTAAAACCACTGCATTAATTATGTAAATATCTACATGTTTCAGAAGCAAAGCTACCATCTTCGGGAGAAAGAATTTAACTACTAAAAATGAATAAATAAACTCAATTCTTTATTCAACTTTTACAAATCGATACCATAATAGAAAACGTATTTAATAAATTGCCATATTTTATCTTAACAATCTATTTAAAACTATGTTTCTTTGGAAACCAAAATGCTAACAACTTATACATCAACCCATTACAGCTTGACATGCTTAACTTTGCAGTCGATGGGGTGTAAATTTGGTATAAGTAACAAAAAAAAATCAAATTTCTAAACGATTTAAAAAGTTCGTTCGTTCAATACCTCCTACAGCAAAGTTAACCGTGTCAAGCTGTAGTTGAATTACCCTACTTGCGTAATTACCTTGTTAGCGTAATTTTTTTTTTGTCGGCTTGTACTACCTGTTTTGATATTTTGATACCTGACTTAATGACACTTGTGACGGCTTTGGAGTCATTGCATAAATAACTATCTTCACAGTTTATACTTTATAACAAGTGTTTTAACCTTTGTGTGACTGAAGACTGCACGAGTAGCTTTGAACGTTTTCAAATGCCGATTTCGTAAAACTTTAGAGAAGTTACCTGAGGTCATGTGAAAGACTTAAATTGGATGAAGTGTTTTTTTTTTAATTTTATTGCAAATAAAGCATATGAGTAAATACCATACGATAGTGAAACTGACGGAAGGGAGTGAGGGCGGGAGGGGAAGGAGTCGGGCAAGAGAACGGTTTGGTAGCATTATAAGTATGGGTAAGAAAAGACGTGAAAAAAGTGAGTAAATAAACCGTATTGTACTGTAACGTATAAAATAACATTTATGCAAGAAATCTGTTCATCTCTGTCTTTTTACTTTTCTTTTCCTAAAACACTTATAAAATATCTTGGTATACACATAGACGATCTTGATACAAACTACAAATCCAGCGACAAAACTGAGGAAACTCGTCTATTTCTTCAATGCTAGGTATATATTGAATAGAAAACAGCTGAGACAAGTTTACAAGTTTACTGTGTAAAATGATCTATTGAATATGGTATTATCAGTTGGGTGTAGTGCCACAAATACTTGCCTCGAGCCTCTATCAAAGATCCAGAAACTAATCTTGAAGGTTATTCTTCCATTAAAGACGAGTGCTGATTTAATTTTTGAGAAACTAAATGTTTCAACTTTAGTTTCTCGCAAATTTTCAAAAAATATCCTGCTGCATCAAATTTAAAATATTCATAAATTTGAAGAGGGAAACAAGTACTGGAGCCCTGAGACAATCGCGTGTAAAATCTTTTAATATCCCAGTTTATAAAAACCTCCAATGGACAAGGAAGTTTTAAATACAATACCATTAGGCTATTCAATTCCCTACCGAGTGACATTAGAAATACGCAAAGCAAAAGTTCATTTAAAAGAAAGATCATTGATCATCACTAAACCTGTCTATCACGAGTATTTCATATTTCACAATGTGTATATATATTTATGTGTATATATGTATATATACTCGTATATTATGTACTGCATGTACGTATTCTATATGCGTATTCTTCTCAATTCTCATTTGTTTGTATTGCTATCATTATGTGCTTGTATGTAATCTTTACGTTCAACTGAAATACAATTATTTATAAAAATCTATCACTTATGTCAATGAAACTTTTTTTTAAAATTATTAAATTGTAATCTATTTGTTATTTTCATACTATATAATAACCGATCTGAACAACACTCATAGATTACCATCTCAACACAGGCGTTTCACACCTAATAGCGAGATATCTTTCTATATGTAGTGGAGTGTTTTCAATGTTACGGGCAAAACTGTAAATAAAATCCTCTAATTAACATTGTCGGTGTTTAACTATGGAATAAATTAAAGCCAAAATTTTAAATCTCTCCTGGTAAGTCAAGAGTTAAGACATGCACTGTCGCCAATAATACTGATTTAATCCTTTGCTTTCTCTACATGCACATACGAAGTCGTTTTTTTTTACCGAAACTCATTAGTGTCAAAAATCTTTACCAATCATTAGGTACGACGGCGGCAGTATGTAAAATTGGTGCAAAAAATAAGGCCAGTTATGCACTTTCCAACTTGAATTTTAATTTAGTTTTTAAACGAATATGTTACGTACCTAATGTTCATACGATTCCGGAGTGCATGAACCGATTTCCGTAAGTGTTTTCTTTTTAAATCACCATATATAACGGTTTATTCCTTAAAGCAGTAATGAGCTTCTTTCAAACATTTTTTTATTTGATTTGTATCAATATGGTTTTAGATCAGGTCTTAGTAGAGATGATGCCTTATTTAATCTAACAAGAAATATATATACTAATCTTGACTCAAATATGAAAAGTCTAACTATTTTCTTAGACTTAAAAAAGGCGTTCGATACCGTTAATCATAATATATTGATTAGAAAACTCAATAATATAGGAATTAAAAATAACTGTCTGTCATTATTAAAAAATTATCTATTTGATCGCCGACAATGTACAAAAATCGGGGCTAATGTTAGTAAACGAGGATCTGTGAAGCATGGGGTTCCTCAAGGAACAGTTATCGGCCCGTTATTGTACCTCGTTTACATTAATGATCTGTAATATGAAAATACCGGGAAAACTTTTCTCATTTGCTGATGATACTGCAATCACAGTACATGGTAAATCCTGGAACGAAGTCAGTGAAAATGCCAATAAATGCACCTCCATTATCAAAGAATGGCTCAACCAAAACCTTTTAACTCTGAACTGTGAAAAAACTATTTACATTCCTTTCTATAATACCAAAAGGACGGCACCTTTAACCAACCTAAATATAAGGTTCCACAACAATATTTGCAACCCTGTTACATGCCATAATTGTACAGAAATGAGTTCAGGGAATACAGTTAAATATTTAGGAATTATAATAGATAGTCAACTCAAATGGACATATCATGTAGAAAAGCTTGTAAGTAAATTAAGGTATTTAACTTACATATTTAAACGTTTGAATAACATACTTGATATCAAAATAATGAAAATGGTATACCACGCACTGGTGCAATCATCAGTATCTTATGGAATAATCGGATGGGGGGGAATATATAATACTTACCTTAAACCACTTGAAACATCGCAAAAATTAATACTAAAAATAATGTTACATAAAGAAAGTACTTTCCCCTCCATGCAATTATTCCATGAGGCTGAACTGTTAGATATAAGAAAAATTTATTGTCTACACTGCCTAACCTAACCTAACCTAACCTAACCTAACCCAATCTAACCTAACCTAACCTAACCTAACCTAAAATATGTATTTTCAAGAAAAAAACTATTCCCAAAAAATGAAAATCGTTCTAGTAACAGGATAAATAACGTACTTGAAGTACCTTTGTGTAAAACTAGGCTTGCGCAGAGACATGCTTTTTTTATTGCTCCTAAAATTTTAATTTTCTATCTACAGAATGTAAGTGTCCAAACATATTATCTTTAAACACATACAAAAATGAAATAAAAAACTGGATTAAAACCAAAGATATCAACCTTTTCCTGCTATAACTGTATATTTTCCCCACTTTTCTTTCTTTGTTTTTCAATTTGTTTTCTTATCTAACTTAAAATCTTTTATTTAACTAACCTTCAACATCCATGTATTAATACAAATAAACCAATATACTGCAACTAACTGATACCAGGTGTAACGTAAATACTGGCCCCACGTTGGGCGCCAAAATGTAACGCTCTCCGGCTATTTTTCTACTCATCTCAAGATTCGTGGGTGAGAATGATGGATGAAGCACGGGGAAGTAGGATGTATATCATGACACAGTAAATAAAACCCTATTTAAAGGAAAGAACATAATTTATTGATTCTAAAACCACGACTATCATGGTGGAGCAAAGAGGAAGAGAAAAGAGAAGGATTAAGTTAAAACGAAAAGGTTTAAATAATAAATGATGGCTCTTATGGTCCGATTCTTCTCCTCAGCACTGGCCTTGCCTATGTGGGATTTTTTGTTTTTTATACATTACTCTTAGGTTGTTCAGATGTATTTATAATTTAATGTTAAAAAAAAAACAACAACAAAATGTTTATAATCATTGTACCTTATTTGTGTGAATGTATGTTTCAAAAAATGAATTAATAAATAAAAATAAATAAAACAAAAAAATATTTAGTAAATTAATCTAATAATTCCGTTTTCCTAACTCGTAATTGCATGGTAGGAATATTACCTGATTTCTTAAGCTCTCTATTTATTTTTTTGTAAAAATTCACAGAGGTTTCTTTTTTTCATCGCCGTGGTTCAACCTTTGAAATTTGACATTTAAAGCTGATGATAAAATTGTTGATTTTAGCTTGTGCAGATTTTTTCAGTTACGTTTTTTGACAGTTCAACGACAGCTGGACCAGAAAAAAAAAAGAATATTTTTTTAATTTATAAAGCTGTACGAACTTCATTATTTGAGATCGCTTAACAATATTGTCTTCGCAGACACGTGCAGATTAGGTAGATGAGATTTATTTCGGTGTTCAATATGCGCTCCGTTTGTACTGTTGGTCTGTAGACGTTGATAAAATAATATGGAAAACGTCTGAAGTGACACCGCTACTAAACATTATTGCATAATTGAAAGTGTGTCTTGACTTTTTTTGTAAAACGAAAGTAATTCCTTAACCACACCACTCATCCACAATAACTTAAGGTAGGTAAAAATGAGACAGCGAAAAAATTGGGGTAAAAAAAACACCAGTTATTCGATTGCATACCTATTTCAAGACAAGAACAAAAATACTATATATAATATACATATATATTATATAGAAAGTGCCGACTACCATTATAAAAATGTTAATTTTATTCACATAAATGCTTACAAAAAATATCTAAAAGTAAACCCAATTATTTTCACAAAATGTTTAAAAAATAGCGGACAAACTTTAGTTATATTACGAATGCCTACCACAGCACGTCGCTACTGGCAGTGTCGAATATCACTGATTATTTGATTATTCATTTATGGACATCCTTGGAATGGAACAAAGGATCTCCCCAATGCATTTGTCCTTTGTCAAAGCATTTTAACGTATGCATATTTTTAACCTTTTTTGCAGAGGGATATTTTTCAGAACAATTCAAAATCTCCACTATAATTCCAATTCACAAATCTTGTGAAAAACATAAATCAGATAATTACAGACCTATCTCCTATAACCTATCAAAAGTATTTGAGAAATGTATTAAAAGTAGGGTAATGGAATACCTAGAAAAATACAAAGTTCTATCACAAAATCAGTAAGGTTTCCGAAAATAACTTAGCACTGAAGATTCAATATACGATTTGACAAAAAATATTTACACATCTATACATAATAACAACAAAAATGTCTAGCCATATTCTTAGATTTAAGAAAAGTTTTGATATCGTAAATCGTACTCATTAAAAAAATAACTCATTTAGATTTAAAAAGAGACACTAAAAATTCAGATTTTTTAACTACCGAAAAAACGAATAAAATAAAATATTCTACCCGGATTAACTGAAATTTTGGTAATAATTATTTACATATCGCAGATGAAATGTTTATAATTATTATGTTTATTACTTTAGGTAGGTACTAATCGGATAGCTTCGCTATGAAAATAGAGTACGCAACTGTACCATTCAGGAGTATGACTTTCCGAAGAGATCAGTTTTAAGTTTCGATCTGAATTCTGTCGAGCTTTAATCTATCTTGGATCGTATGGCAGTTTATTCAGCTGAACGCACGCTCACCGAACTTTCGTCCAGTTTCCATTAGGATTGTCTTTTTCTATGGAATTTTCCATAAAAAAGACAACTCATCAGCAATCTGGATGAAAAAAAGTATCGTGTAAGAACGTCTTAAGTAGCTGGTGTGCGCTTTGGTTCCCTCAACATTCAGATAGCTGATGACGACACTGATCTGTTGACTGACGTGGATTGGAATTCTCAGGGATGCACAGTTCCGATAGGTAAGCCGGAGCCATCCCTATAATTGTTTAAAATACCATCCAGCAAAGCTTCTTGATTCTTAAATAATTCGGGATATAAATACAAAGAGTTCTGCGAAATAGTAAAAGAAATAACTTTAATTTTCTATGTGTTGTATTGATAATGACAACATAGTTTTCTCGTGATCCCATTTCATAACATAATAACTCTACAATTTTCCAACCCCCAGCAGTCGTAGGAGTATTATGAAACCAAGTTTTAAATTTAACCTAAACTGACTCGTGCGTGGAACTTGTGCTCATTTTTTCCGTATATGTGGCACAGCATTGCTGCCGACAGCAGATGTCTTGTGATTGCATTCCAGTGTCCCTTTTTGGCCATCCGTGAGGATAAAAACAAAATAAAGTTTTTTTGTTTTTTTCTCCATTAACAGTTACATTTGTCAAAGAAAATGTTTAACATAAGAAAAGACTATTCAAATATCCTTATTTGTGTGTAAAAATATAGGTATATATCAGCCTCGATTCGTTAGTGAGAAAATATAAAAGATTTCATTTCCGTCTCGTTGTTATCCCCCCCTGACCCAATAGTTTATTAAAAAAATAGTATTTTACACTCTCTATTACTTTAATGGAAGACAATTGTAAAACTGAATTGTCGTGCATAAATTTAAGTGAAAAACTTTCCTCAAAATCTTGCATATTACCTTTATTTCTATCCCATTCACTCATAAACCAGCGATAAAGCGCATAAGCCTATTAAATAGTGATGGATACGAATAATCGAAACATTTTCATAATCTATAAACGTTTCGATTGAATCAATCATTTTGATGTTAAAAAAAGTGTCGATGTCTAAACATTTCTTAAAATGGCATTAATGTAATTTAGTGCGCCCCACTGTAGAATTTGGCACTAGTGGTGGGCGAAGCGGCTCGGTTTAGTGAGCCGGATCACTAAATCAGATCTTTGTAAAGACAATCTACATGAAAAGTGGACGAAAAAAGTATCGTGTAAGAGCGTCTTAAGGACGTCTTTAGGTGGGCCAAGGGAGGGAGGGAGAGGGCACGGTCCGGGTCGTTCAAACGAGCCGGATCACCGAACCCATACACTACAAAGAGCTGATTTAGTGATCCGACTCACTAAACCTAGCCGCTTCGCCCGTCACTATTTGGCACCCACCTCTGGTCGGGAGTCCCAAAATATCTGAAAAAAACCTTGACTCTCTGTAGAAACATATAAAATTTGTTTGATAAATTCGCCTATCTTAACAAACGGACTGCAATCTTTGGAGCACAGACGTCAGGTGAGAATGCTGTCCTTATTCTACCGGTATTTTAATGGAAGATGCTCTGCGTAATTAGCGTCATTGATCCTTTCGGCACCGGTGCATAATCTGTAAGTACGCCAAACGCGTACCCAACATTTGCACACGGTTGACATTTGTCACATGAGAACGGGTCGCTTCTACGACTCGTTCTTATATTCTACGACATGGGTCTCTTCAAGACCAAAGTTCACTCCTTCCTATCCTCTAAAATACTCTCCACACAGCATCCCCAAAAATGATATAAGCCTTGAGGGAAATTATTTCCCTCAGGGTCTCCTGTGTGGAGTTACCGTAAAAAAAATTATCGTATTCCATATCTCCGTCTCCTTCCCACCCCCTTCAGCCACACAACGCACCATATGAAGAGATGCCATAGTCCCACTGGCTTCGAGCTATTCACATAAAAATAATAATAAAGTAATAATGACCGGTTAGTTGCTGAGTTGGCAACGCGTCGGGTTCCCACCCAGGCGTCTTGAGTTCAATTCCTCAACTGACTAATTCCTCCATCACGACACAAACAACATTTCCGCGTAGTGTGATCGGTAGCAAGAGATTTAAAAATATATATATCATACACCAAATGATTTGTATGGTAATATTATTATGATTTACTAGACAAAGTTTGAATCGATTATTTAAAAATCTATCACCCGTCTCACTCCCGTCACTATTTTTTATACAAGTTTAATACCTACTTACAACACTACAACGCTAAACATTTAATGATTCCATATAGCTGCGAGCAAACAATGGTACAGCAGTGTTTAGTGTTGCGTGACCTTTCACTTTCACATTTCCCATGAAGCTGCCAGAGAGCCGAGATACAAAATAAATAACAATAAACCGTTTTTATTTGCTCCACACTATACGCTATTTATAGTCCGACTGCAAATTAGCTCCGGCACCTATTCTACGAAACACGTCATCAAGGAACGATATTTAAGAACCGGTTTTTAATTAATAAACAGATTTTAATAACAACAAGTTATCATTAAAATCATCTCACTTCTCTTTTTTTTTTGCTTCTCTTTTGATAAAAGTATAAATAATACCCGATTACCCGGCTACTGGACTGTCCGAGGATCGATAAACAAATAACTGCGGATATTCAGTACGACAAAAACAGAAAAAATGAACCTATTACAAGTAAATGAAAAATCAAAATGTTTTAATTGAAATTAAGTACTTACATATTTTATTTGGTAATATTATACAATTCCGCTTCAGTAGAAAAATACATAATTCAGAAGAAAGAAATATACTGTTAGGTTCATAAAAATAAATAAAAAATAATTGCACATGCGGATTTTCAAAATATTTCACTTTATTTTTTACTTTACGTAAATCAAAATACGTAAATATGTAAGGAAATTGACGCCATCTTTAATGTTGTTAGTATGATAATAAGACGATTTTTAGGTTCTTAGGTTATTAGGTTGGGTTAAATAATAAGACGATTTTTAGGTTCTTACGTTATTAGGTTGGGTTAAATAATAAGACGATTTTTAGGTTCTTACGTTATTAGGTTGGGTTAAATAATAAGATGATTTTGGAGTTGGCGCTTCCGACTAATGTCATATCATACTAACAACATTAAAGATGGCGTCGATCCCCTTACATATTCACGTATTTCGATTTACGTAAAGTAAAAAATAAAGTGAAATATTTTGAAAATCCGCATGTGCAATTATTTTTTATTTATTTTTATGAACCTAACAGTATATTTATTTCTTCTGAATTATGTATTTTTCTACTGAAGCGGAATTGTATAATATTACCTTTTATTTGTTGTATCATCCATAATATTCAAATATCGCGATTAAATATTCAGGATGCTACTGTAGTGTTAATTTTTCTAATTCGGCAGAACTTGTTTTATTACAAACAAAACAAATAAAAATGTGATGAAATATATTGCTATTCGGTGAATTTGCGACATCTAGCGATATACAAATCAACTTTTAATCTATGAAAACTGTAATTTCGAACGTAGCTTTTATAAACGATACACAGGTGTAGCTAGTAACATAATCTAATTTTATTTTAAAAAGATTATTTTTTTATTATGCCCTTATGGTTTTGTTAAGTAATATATACTAAGATATATATTTTCTTAAGATTATTAGTCGGCAATATATATTATGAACATTAATAACAAACACATTGCAATTGTATAAAAAATAACAAAAAACAGAATATGTTGTTTTTTTATTTATTTTTTTACAGCTGTTTCGGCGATCAAAGCCATTTTCAAAATGTTTGAAAATCGCCTTAAACAGAACTCAATAATAACATTATTAAATTTGATTTACACATAATTTTGTTTTCTAAAAATATATATATATAATCTATGTACCTGCTTACCTTCCTCTACTATCAATATATTCGCCAATGTATAATATCATTTCAAAATATTGCTTTAAAAAATATATATAAATATATTACAAAAATATACATTCTTATTGATAAAGTTTATAATCATTAATTGATTTTAAAGATTTCGCTTTCAAGTTTTTCAATTTCTTCTTCAAAACACTCGACGCATTGTAACTCATCACCCGTTTCGGGGCTACCTAGAAAAAATTAACTGAATTGTCCATCACATCACTAGATATCCATGCGTATTGTTTGGGTCGTAAAAATATCTCTTGTCATTAATCATTAACTTGTGCGATTGTTATTGTCATCAAATAGTGATGCACAACCTAATTCGTGCGGCCCGCGGTCGAATTTAAAAAGAATGACTGCCGTAATTCTTGAAAACCCTGGCCGAGAACATTTTTTATACAGTTTTTGGTAATTCATATCCCATGTCCTAAATTAAACAATATTTGAAGAAACAGTTCACCACACGAAAATCAAAAAACCCCCGAAATGCGATATCATAAATTTTAAATATCGACCTGTAGGTTGCGAGCCGCGTTTGATAAATAGGTAGAGCAGCCCTCAGCTAAAAATATTGTACATCAATCACAAACTTACCCCATGTAGAGATGTATGTACTCGTAATTTTTTAATGGTTTATTTATTTATTTCTTAAAGTTTAACAAAAAATTCGCAAAAAAATGTAACCTTACTGGGGTACCCCGTTCTAAGGTCATATTGTACATGGTTTTATATAAAGAATATGAATTTTGGTCAGGTATATTTTAAGTTTAAAAAACAAAATTGATGATAAGTAGTAATACAAAAGAAGACGTAAAAAAGGGACAAACATTCAAAGCCTAATTTTCGTATGACTTTCGCAGATATGACAATTTTAAATATCATCCGATGGATAGGAATGTTTCATATTATTTCTGACAATCTTACACAGGTAGCGTCATAAAAATATTAATCTGTCCGCCAGCCACAGCCCCGCCGCTGAGTTGCCACCTTTGTCTGATATTACTTACTTTTAGATTGGTTTTTTTTCAGACCTAACCCTAATAATTATTATTATTGGATAATTTGTATAGCACCGTTTTTGTGAAAAATCATACCAAGGGCGCTGTATGGTTTATGTGTGTATTTGGAAACTGTGTTGACAAAATTATTTGTATGGTATATCAGTGAAGCGTCCTCGTTATAAGCCAGAACCAAAATCTCATAGGGTAATTGCTCAATATAACCGTGAACTCGCTACTGCCGTGATTGTTATAACCAAGTTCGATTGTTTATGTTTTTATTGCCATAGTGAAAAAAAAATTCCCTTCCAAAAAAATTTCTCTTTAAAAAAATTATGATATGTTTTTTTGGTTTTTGGTAAAATTGCTGGAATTGCTTGGACTAGTAAAAACTGAAAAATAAATTTATATTTATTTGTATGAATACAGCTTTAAGTAGGTAAGAGAAGAGATAAGAACTAACAGATTTTAAGAGCTGGAATATCGAGTAGTTTTGATTTATTTGAACAAGAAATAGTACAATATAGGTCCGCAATCGATGCACTGGTCATCCCTGTTCTATAGTGATGCACAACCCGCGTCCCGCAAGCCTTTTCATCTGGTCCACTTGGCTAAATAAAAATAAGCAGCATTAATTTATAAGTTTGACCTTCGGCCTACAAAAAAATTCGTCTGAGGCGCTTTCTTCATGGGTTCTGTAATTGTTATTTTGAATGGCTTCCATTTCATATGGGAACACAACATTGTTTTTGAAAACATAGAAGTAACAAACGTGAGTTATAAAATTTATCGTTTGGATTTCTGGATGCTATGATCAAAATATTAGATGGTTTTCATTCTGTTTTACAAAATAAGAAAGGGTATCGCAACAAACATGTCTGTCTTAAATATTTTGAATGAGCCGCCTTACAAGTTCTTTAAAATTTCAGATTGATAAAAATCTTTCTTTTTTTTTTTACTTTGGAAATGAACATTTTTTCTGTTCTATAATTGCTTTATAATTTTCATCACGTAATATTTTTTTGTATCGCTTACCTGTTAACTATGCTTATATTTATATTTAAACTCACTTAACACACTTACAACAGTAACAAAAACTTGACCTACTTTATAATTTACAATAGAGTGGAAGATACTTTCAGTATCGCCCCGATGAAAGACCACCATTCAGAATTGAAACGTTGCTTGAAATGGCTTTTAGCCGTGTTTGGTGACCAGATCTGAATAGCCAGGTATTTCCCCACCTTCCTAATCCCCTTCTACTTCCCATCCTCAATACCTTCGACCTCACAACATTCCCCAATTGGGGATGCCATAGTCTCACTGGCTCCAGAGGGTTGGGAGCAGTTGGGACTCTTGTGAGGTATTCATATAAAAAAAAATTATAAAAATAATTCGGACACAAAACCATATATATTGTGAACTTAGAACGGGGTACACCAAGTAAGGTAACTTTTTTTTAAATTTAGTAAAAAATTACCTTTGATGAAATAAATATCACCTAAATAATAAAATGGATAGTGTTTCATAAAGTACAAATAGTTTACCAAACCAAATTTTATTTGAAAAACCTATTTACAAAATATATTATTTAATTTACATTTTGTTATGGCATAGATTTTGAATGTTATTATGAAATGTGATGTTTTAGGTAGCTACCTAGTTTTTTGTTGATGTTTATAATAGGTATGTACCTACTGGCTTCTGACAGATGGGATGTTTGTACTGTATTCACAATAAAAAAAAATTTAAATCTCCACTGGGGTCGCCATCAATTGTAAAGTTAAATGTGTCAAGCTGTAGGTATAGGTACCCTACTCCCTGCGGCCTGCGAGCCTATTAAAAATTGATTAATTGGTCCTCCGCCTAGAACGGTTGTGCATCACTGATCTATATATATAAAGAAAAGTGTCTGAATATTTGTTTTCATACAAATCTATAGTTTCATTCCGAGCTCAGTGAAATTTTGCACATTTGATTTCTAAACAAGAGAAAGGTCACTGTTCACATTAGATTTTGAAAAACCACTCCCCATCCCTTTTCCCACCCCCTAAAAGCAGATTTTAAGTGATGAAATTTTACACACTTGATGCTCAAAATAAGAGGAAAATTACCGGGTAGGAGTAGGGATAACACATCACTAACTTTACTCCAAATATAAACTCAGGCAATGACGGGTACTTAGCTAGTCTATCTATACATATAAAATTAATGTTTGTCTAACTGTCTGTCTGTTCTCGATTTTCTCGAAAATTACTCAACCAGTTTTGCTAAAAATAGAACAGTTTGTTCTTATTAGAGACGGGAAGGTTTAGAGAGTAATTTGAATAAAATCCAATATGTAAATCTGTTGCCATAACATTTTAAAATTGGTATGAAAAACATTGAACCCACCATGGTTTATTTAGGTTGGCCCATAGGTATACCACTCTGGTTAGCCACAGATTACATATTCAAAAAAAGAAGGTTTGTTTAGGTAGACTTTTTTTTTTAATATAAAGTAGGTACCTACTTAACAACTTTTTTTTATTTATTTTGAAAAAAAAAATTGGAATGAAATAAAATTTTCAAATTATTGTTTTTTTTTCTTTGTTTATAGAAAATTAATTAATTAAATTCACCCAAACGACAAGCAAAAAAACCTCAGTGAGGACACATTAACTAGTTTTAAATAAAATAAAAAATTGACCCTGGTTTTGTTATAAATTGTTTTTATTTGTAGGAGGGTGTATGGACTTAGGAAATAAAGTTAATAACAACGAATTTCAATAATTTATGAATCACGTCTCCACACTGTTTTGCAGACAGGGTGAGTAGCATTTATTTACATTAAAAAATAAATAATGTACAAATATTTTAAACAACAAAAACCGAATAAAGCTAATGTGATTTAAATGCCTAGATACATAACATGGTTTCTTGTTTGAAGATGCTATTCCCTAAGATTTATAGTGCAGACCT
>JAHDVE020000377.1:0-18690 GCA_022606495.2 Halesus radiatus
TATATAATACTTCATAATAATATTCATATTTTTAAAGAAAAAATAATGATGCGAATTGCAGACTGTTCTGTGTATATTTTGTAAATATTATGACGTAAAATCGTTATGCACTAATTAGATTAAACATCATTCTTACAAATACAAATATAGATAGAGACCCTATCTATCTACATCGAAAAGATATTATCTACATATATATTTTTATTTCATATCTTTTTTTATAATTTCATAAAAAAATGGGTTTTACATATCCACATATATATTTTACACAAGTTTGACATCCAGTTTCAAACATCTTTGGCATCACTCATAATCACTTTTGACTGCTCTGCTAAACTTCCTCCCTTCAATCAAGTTCAAATGTGGATTGGGGATTTAATATATATTTAAAATACATTTAATACAAATAAAAATAATAACTTTACGAGTAATTTCCTTCATGTGTTGTTTCTCAATTTGCCTCCTTCCTCTTGTTTTGATCAGTGGGTCTACTTTCTCGTAACACACTGCTGTTTTATCGCGAAATGGGAAATATTTGTTACCGAGAATTGGAACTCGTTAAGTGTAATTTTTGCGATGTGATCTAGCCGCCAATTTGTTTCAGTTTCCATTCTTTCAAGGCTAGAGAAATGAAAGAATACTTATTTTAACTCTTGGTCTATGTAACCATTCTAGTTAAATAATGAGTCCACCAGCAGTGCATGTGTACTCATCTGGACTCAACGCAACATAGTTCATATTTAAAAAAAAAGCCAAAAAAAGGGTTTGTTAATATTCCCATAAAATAGATTACATTATATTCGATTTTTTCAACAAAACCTAAACGTTGTTTTGGAGACTGCCTTCGAATGTTTATAGGTACTTAATAAAAGAGAACTGAACCAGGATGTTTAATTCTGCATGTTTGTTTGAATAAATAAAAACATATTGAACAAAACCTCGTTGGCATGGTTGTTCCTGCCTTTTTTCAACATGTGGGTGTTTTTTATACTTACACGTATTTTAATAAATTTTACTTGAAATTACTTGAGATTTTTCTTTAATATTTTTTCGAACCAAAAATAGTTATTTTTTCATAAAGAAAAATCTAGTATAATCAGTAGATATTATACTAGAAATATTAAAGTTATTTTTTTTTTACCTATCTATCTATATTTTAGTATAAAAATATAGTTTTTTTTTATTGACTTTCTTAAGAAAACTAAATGAAGTTTAAAAAATAAAAAAATATATCTTAATCCGGAATTAAGTGTAAAAAAAAAAAAATATGATTGCAATGAAACAAAGTTTTTCGAAGTAAAGCCGAATCTGCTTTTTGAAACAATGTATATTTTTGGAAAGTATAGCTGAGTGCTCATTGGCCGAACCCAACTACCACCCTTAAATATAGCTCTGACTCGATTCTAATAACCATTTGACCTATAATTAGGGTAACAATAATAATAACATCCTATTAAAATAATGGATATTTATCATTATTTTACTTAAGGGTATAATGTATAATCTTATTTTTAACAAAACATAGATACCTATTTATATAGATATATATACATTTTTTAAAAATGTTGGAAAATAACAAAGAACAATATGCAATTACCAAAAATGGAATTATTTGTTTTACACAACAGGAGAGAGCCACCCCATTCTATTTGCAGGTCACTGCTCTCGAAGTTTCTGAACTCACCGAAACGTAACTCAACAATACCCTATAAAAATACAATCTAATTTTTAATAATAAATGTAGTCTATAAATATCTGATGGATCCAGTCGCATCAATGTTTCCGTCACCAGCCACGCACACACAGCAATTCATAATGGTAATCACTAAATATACAACAACAACCCATTTCTAATACATAACATATACCTCAAAATGATGTGTATAGACGAAATTCATGTATTCGATATCCTGTAAATAATGCCTCAAGATTTCGACCTGGTCGCAATCACGAACGACAACAACAAACAGACTTTAATAATATAGCTGAAGAATATCAAGGTAGTTGCCAATGAGAAAACTAATCGAAGCTCCTCGTAATTTATTATGCCGTTCGAGCTCTACAAACGAGTACCAAATAAATTAAATATTTGCTGTATCTATATGTTATAAATATAAACATAAGAATCCTATTTTTTATCGAAACTTATATTATATTATCCGCCAAATGTCGAGATCCAAAATAATAAATATGAACAAATAATTAGTTGTTAGTCGATATATATATGTATGTATAATATATACACATATATATGTATACATATATTTTATGTATACATAACATATTTTATTATATTTGTCTCGAATATATTTTGTCCCAAACTTTTAGTCAGCTTCTGATACTATCATTTTACTTCCTAAAATGTATTTAGATTTTTGTGTGTAAAAATCATAACATTTGAAATAAATACAAATATATAATACAGCCAATATGAGCATTAAATAATAATAACTACATCATTCACTTTAATAGACTCGACTCACCTTGAAACCTGCCACCCAAATTGAACATAGAAGAAAAGATACTTTACTCATTACAACTAAGTAGGAGCTCAAAAATCTCATCGGAAATGTAGGATTCAACTGGGCTCTCAAAGCCAAGATGGTGAAACAGGATCCCTGGAACTCAACCTACAAAATGTTTTGCGCCCGCTTCAAATAGTCGACGGGTGAACTAATCAACTGCGTCTTCTTCGAGCCAGCTTCCGGCAAATACTATAACACTTTCAAAGTCGACAGGTTCTACCTGCTGTCGGGTGGCTTAGTCAAGAAAAATAAAGATGGGATGGGAATTTAGATTAAGTTTAATAGCAGTCATGTTGAAATAACAGAGATATAACAGGAAAAAGATGATGAAGCATAGTTGCCAAAGGAAGAACAGGCTCATAATATTGGGCAAAACGATGTAGTCGAGAAGAAAAAAAACAACGGTAACTCCGAAAGAGCTATACACAATTAAGGAAATGAGGACTTAGCGGGATAAATTTAGAATTAATAAGAAGAAATTTTGAATCCAGTCGTCAAAGAATAGCCACGCCAATCAAATAACCATGATAACGAATAACAAGTGATTCTCGACTTCAAATAGTTGTCCAACCTGCGAGAAGGCCAGATCACCACTGTAGTGGGCACCGTCCTGAAGATTAACAACAGGGGGGCATCAAGAGGGTTATGGGTGGTTGATGTCTTGGACGAAACTAAACTCGATATGATGATTTGGGAAGAACATAAAATGCTCTAAATCAGGATTGGCCAAACTTACAAGTTCTCGGAGCTCAGGTTAAAGCTGACCCAATACGGCAAAAGTCTGCACTCCACAAAAGCCACCAAGATTGTGTTGGCAGAGCAGAACCAGCTCCCCAAAAGATCCGGCGATGGCAGAAATTCTGGAAAAGACGTGGCACTTGATAACAATTATCGGCTAAGTCCCCTATATGAGGTCACTGAAAGCGATACCAGCATGAAACGCACATTTACAATTCTCGGAGTCCTAGTCTTCAAACTCCACTTCTTCTCGGACTAGAAAAATACCTTCTTAATCAAGTGTTACTCTGGCTGCCAACTACCGGCCCCTAAAAGCCGGTTCGAGTGCAAAACATGCAATGGAAAAATCTTGCTAATGTACAATCTGACTTGCAAAATTGTCGACACCCAGCAGGACCTGACGTGCAAAATCAAAAGCGACCAGATCGAGAAATTGTTAGGTCTGGATGTGTTCGATGGTTACAATCTGTACCAATCGAATCGCGAGAAGCTGTCGAAGCTGATTTCAGAGCATAGTTTCAAGGTGTACTGTCTGGATGTTGAAGCGAAGAGGTCCGGGGATAGAGTGTTCCATGACGTGATTCGAATTCGACCAAGAAATGAAACAATTTAGAGAGAGTTTGTGGAGGAGAAGATTGCTGAAATAAAAGCGAATTCTTGAATCTTATATGAAAATATGTATTTCTTCTTTATATAATTGTATTTCCATAAAAACATATATAGGAAATCTAATTGATGCGACCATTTAAATGGCAAACGGTATCTTACTACTCTATTTTAGGAATATTTGCAACAATAACTCTATTAATTTGATACATAATAATATAATATTAACTTAATTTTGTGTTATTTAAGTTAAAAAAAAAAAACATTAAACATTCCTTTTTTTTTTTGTGCATCAATAACATTTCAAAAAATCCAATATACATTTATCGCACATCAATTCTCTAGATAGTATCTGACGGCTGCTTCGAGATTATTATTTCTGAGGAGGGACGTGGCTCGATACGAATCTATGCCGAACTATTTGACGAGAAAGTCGACATCCTTCGGGTCGACCTTCCGATCCTATCGCTTATTCTTAGCCATGCTACTGAGTTCCGACCCTGCCTTATTTACGTTCACTTCCTGTCCCTCGACTGCCTCGGCTCCCATTTTGTCCAGGTTGCGCGCCTCCGCAGCGCCAGACTTGCTAACTGTTTTGAGTGGTTCTGCTGAATTTTGTTGTTCCATTTTGTTGTGTTTAGTTATTTTTGTGTTGTATATTATAATATTTTATATGTAAAAAATACTTGAATGGATAATTTGGTTGTTGAGAAATTGCTATTTTTATCCTTTTTAGTATAATTTAATGTAATGATTGATATATATATTTTTTAAGTTAGGCATTTGTTAATTTCAATAACTATTTATTTTAGAGTATTAGGCTATGATTATTTTTTAAAAAAATAAAAACAAGAGTCATTTGTCTTTTATCTAACTTGTTGCACATTCTCTTTTTTGTTCTTTATCTTAATTTTTTGTTCATTTTTTTGTTCAAGTTTTATAACCAAACTTCTTTTTCAGAAATGCCTCTTCAAATATAATAATCTTCTATCTTCCCAACTTCGCCTCTCCATATTTTCCATTCCTCACCAGTTCCAACTCCTTGCTTTCTCCGAAACAGCCCGGCCAGTACTGGGTCGAAGATTTGTCTAGAGGCAGGAGTCCCAAGATCTTATAGAGTTTGGCGACCAATTCGCTACAGAAATACGTTTTGGCCTGTTCCTCGTTCATCTAGGGGAGTAACGACTGACGCCGCATCATTTTCTCTAAAGAGAACTCATACTTCTTGCCGAGGTTCGAGTTAACGAAAGCTTAGATTTAGGCGAGGAATTCACCAGTACGGCGAACTTCAAGCTATCGATAGACAATTCTAAAAAAAAATGTAATTATTTTGTGTTTTATTGAGATAGGTGTTTATTACTTGTCTTGATCATTGTACCACTCTCGGGCAATTAGCCGGTTCCATGGAAAGATGCCCACCCCGATTCCCCCTGATGACTCAAATAAGAGAATATCTCCTCGCGTGTTTTTCAGGATCACTGCTACATGGTCGAACTCGTCCCAAGTCAATTTTCTTTGGAAAACTGCATTCGGCTTATTCCCACGAAATAGTAATAGATCTCCAGTCTGAGCCTGTTCTTTGAACTAACTTTCCAAAAAATATTATTTCTAAATCAAATAACCATAAACATAAAAAACCCGTTTGTTTTTATTGAATATTTTTTTTTTATATATTTACCCTCCAAAATCTTTCGATATGCGATACATATGTGAGTGGCAGTTTCTTTCCCAGAGATGAGTCGACTGCTTTAGTTATTGCTTTGACCCATCGAGACATGCCGACAGGATCCTCGTCTCTAAAGACGAATTATTTATTGCTATCTTTTGGTGTTAGTCTAAATATAAAAAAATACCATTATATAAATTTTATAATTCATAATTATTTCTCAAAAATAAAAAAAGCATAAACAAAAAAATATAAATTAATGTTTTTTTAAAGAAGTTGTTTTTTTTTTATTATATTTTTTCCGGTACTTGAAAGAGAGGACTTCTTGGTTAGGTCCGAAGTTGAAAAATAAGTCGACAGTTACAGCATTGAAATTAATTGTCCCTGCCAGACTTGAACGGGGGTCGTCGCTCTCATGATACAGAAAGGTATGCTTTTTCAGTTAACAGTATCGATTTTGCCACCAAAACACGAGCATCGAAGGCGATTATTTCTGTAACACCCCCGATAAGTAATCAGATTTCGAGCTGTTGGTGTTGTTATTCGCGACAGTGGTGTTCAGAGTGAATTGTTATTAGTCGTTCAAAATATCATTTTAATCGAAAACTATTTTTTATTGATATATAGCAAATATTATAGAATATATATAAAAATGTACTAAGAAGTGATAATGAAAGTTTAGATGTTAATACTGAAGTAAATAGTGAGAGAATGGGTTATCTTTAGTTACCATATCGCTTATCTTGACCAGTTGGATCGAACTACTTTTGTCTTCCTAAATACGATGCCCTGATGGCTTGTATGAGCTGGTTGCGATTTGGTCGGTGATGAGAAACGACATACATGTTTATTTTAGTATTTTTAAGTATGGAATATATATATATCTATAATAAGGTGGATAAATATTATAAATATACGATATGACTATAGTTATATTGATAGCAGAAAGTCAGTTCAAGTTAATAAATAAGTGTTTAAAAAAAAGTGTTATAGAGTTTACAAAGTTATGTCTATTGGTGTTTCGAACAAACTATTATCATATTATCCTGCAAGTTTTATCTATGCCCCACAACTTTCACCTAACTATAAATCGCTCCGAAATAAGTCCATTCCGACTTCCGATATATATCTAAATATATTTAATTAAGGATCCCGCCATTTGGACTTGTATATATTCAGCGATAATAGGCCAAGAGAGGTGGATATCGAGAAAGTATTATCGTGATAAAATAATAATCAATACTTAGAATTAAAAAAAAAAAAAACAGTTTAGATCCCTCTAATATTGTTGTTGGTGGGAAAAAAAGGAGGGCAATTTTTTAAGAGCGGAGATCTCGTTAGAAATATTTAATGGGAAATTAAACATGATTAATATGTTGACTTTATACCTTCATGGAAGCGGGTTTGATATTTGGACAAGTGGAATTTAATATATTTTTTAAAAATTAGAAGAAGATCTCCAAAATGTCTATTTATCCTATTTTTGTATTTCTTTGATACTCGAAATAGTGATCAGCGTAAACACAATAGAATACTTCATATGGATAAGGAGGTAGTTATCATAAGTATATTAAAAAAAAAATATGTTTTAGATTAAATAAACTCTTTGATAAATAAAATATTGTTACAACTATACTTTTAATAAAACTTTATATATATATAGATGTTTGTGGGTGTATTTTTTTTAAATGATTTTGCTTTTATGTTTCATATAATATCCAAAAATATTATAATAGCTAATCAAATCGAATCGAATAATAATAGTTATTATCATTATTATTATCTAATAAGCAATGGATGAAAGTCCGACTTTCTCGAAGCACAAAAGCAACAAGTCAAAGAAGTCCAAACAATTCATCGAAGTAGATCATAACGAAGTCCTTGGATTCCAGAAACCAGAGCTAGAGTAAATAGACTACCTACCCAATAAAAGAATATTCCCAAAAAACAGGCAAATGTCCGCAAAGTAAAAAAAAAAAAATTAACCCCCCCCGCTTTGCCATATCTATCCCTTTATTATATTTTTGTTCTCCAGAGAATATTAGCGGCATAGGAAAATGTTATTCCGAGCAAAGTTGAGGCTTGTTGTGGATGCAGACAAAATAAAAGACGAAAGTGTCAAGATTGAAGCATCGGAGTAGTGGCAAAAGGCGGAGCAAGTTTTAGTCAATGGCAACAGTCAGCACCCTGTCGTCTGTCCGATCTGCCTCGCCAATACTTCCGACATCACAGCACCCCAAATCACGGCTTGTGGACATATCTATTGTTGGCCTTGTATCCTCATACATTTCAAAGTTTGTAAAAAACTAAATATGAAAAAACATACTAATAATAAACAACTATTATATTAAAAATTATACATTTTATAGCAAGCAAAAGAGATCAATGTCCTGTATGTAACGAATGGGTAAATCGGAACGAGCTCCGAACCTGTAAAATAATAATCCGAGAACCAATTCTTCAGGGTTCTCCTATCAAAATGGTACTCAGAGTCAGAGATCCCTCCAATCAAAAAGTCTACGATACCACCACGCTGGAAGAAGATCTTAATTTTTCGCCCTTGATTCGCACGTAAAAACAATACATCTACAACCAGTTAGTAAATGAAAAGGAGAGCTTGGAGAAGTACATGAACTAGTATATAAACGAGGGATCCACAGAGCAAGTGCTCTACATAATGGAAGCTATCGATGCAAATGCAGCCAAACTCGATCTCTACAAAGCATTGCTGGCTTCAAAATCTAGTTCTAAAGGGGAGGCTAACAAAACACATATCTGCAAAGACGGAATGTATGCCGGACTCCTCGAAAACAAATTCAAAAAGGGATTAGTCTATTTCTATGAAGAAGAATTTGGTCGTCCTTTCTTCTTGCACCCTATCTGCGAGAGATACCTAATCGATGACTACATGGGTCATGATACTTTGCCCATCCTCCTACTATCCAAAGCCTTGTTTCTATAGCGTATCACCCTAGATGAAATGGCAATAAAGAAATATCGTAATCTGTCCCATCTGCCTTTAAATATGGATATCACCTTCGTGGAGGTTAACCTCAAAGATAAGCTCACACTGGGAGCCTTCGAAGGCATGTTTAAAGAGATTAGCAAGTATAAGCATCGGCTTAAATCAAAAGAGGAGACAGAGACAAGAAAGCATGAGTAGTTGGTAGGCAAGAGATTGGCGAAGCTCGAGTAAAAGAAGAAGAAACTTTATGAACAGGAGGTCTGGCCTATCGATGATGAGCTGAAGGACCTTAAAAATTGCAATAAGGATCTCAATTTCCCCGAACTAACTCCAACCTCTCAATCTAGCAATAACAGTATGATTAATAATGAAGAAAATGAACCAGAAGTCCCGAAAATCAATAAAACTAAAATGTATGAGCCTGAGCCGGATGAAGATAGTTTTCCGTAACTGAGTCCCATAATGGCAAATGTCCCAAAGGACTTAGCAGCAACTAGTTCATTAAATCTAAATATTGATAATAATACTATTAACAGTAACAATACTATTAACAGTAACAATGATAGTAATCTTCATGATAGCGAAAAGGAAATTCAGAAAGAGAAACCCGCGAGATTCAATAAAAAGAACAAAAAAGGTAAACAAGAAAACGTAGTAATGCTGGGTTTGTTTCAGGATCCCAACGATGATTGAGAAAACGTAGTGTCTACAAAATTAAGATTTGTTTTTTTTTACTATTATATAATCATAAAAAAAAAACAATTGGCAAATATTAACTAAAAATAACTATATGCTGGAATTTAACAAAAAATCAGGCAAATAAATAATAGCAACAATGATTTATTAGATTTTTTTTTTTTTCTATTAATATTAAGAAAAAATGTTTATTAAAAAAACTCACGTTAAATCATCTACTTCCATATCTAATATTTATGATCCGTCCCCATTTTCTGTTTGTCTGTCGTAACTGAAAAACGATAAGCCAGTTTGTCTCAGCTCTTTATTGACCTGCTCTTTTGGCGGCTTCTTGCTCTTAATATTCGCTCTGCTCCTCTCCTTCCGATCTGTAATCCGATTGACTATGCTACTGCTGTATACGCTCGGACCGACAATGACAGTTGTCCCATCTATAGACTCAGGCGGTATTGCAATGACACTATTGTCAAAAGATGATTTGCGTTCAGTTTTGTTTATATTCGTATTACTTTTACTGCTGGGATAACCTTAAGGAGTCAAGATATTTGCGATTCTAAATACTCTAACCATAGTTGTTATGGAAACAGCTGCGAAGTTAATAAGTATAAATGATAAAATTACTATGCCTACGATGATTGATAGTAACTGGGACATATACCCATGCTCAACACAGGAGAAGAGGGATATGGAAAGGATAAGGACAGAGATTTCATTAGCGAGCCGAAGCAGATAGATAAACGAAGGTCTAAACCAGCGTTTCTCGAGGTGGTGCTTAGTGTTTGGCAGAATCACATAAAATAGGCAGATGAGATTGAGGAGTAAAAATGCGAATAAATGGAACCAAGGCAATTTGTAAGAGTTGTCCAAAAATACGCAGCAAGGAAGTGCAAGAGACCGTAGTCTCCAGACGGTAATCTTAACGAACTGCTTATGACCAGAGATTTGGAAGTGTAGCAAGTAAGTATTGAACAATATGATGAAAAATCCTAGAGATGCTAGTAATATATCAACTGCAGAAATGGCCGAAGAGTCGGCAAACGATTCACTAGTTACCAAAGGAGTAGAAGGCATGATATAACTAGTAACTATATTGCTGCTGCAACCGGGAGTGAAGAGTTTAAGGATATTGTAGTAAAGGATGACTGGTTAAAAACAGCTGATGAAGTTGTAAACAGTGTGGCATGGGTGCGATAGCTTACCGATTCTCACGACTCTGTACGGCAGAAACTTCCAAACTCCAAATTTCATAAATGCATAAAATAGTATGACTGTCGAGCATGCAGTTATCGGGCCTGCTGTAAGGCCACTTAAATCGAGAATTCCAGTGGTTGGCTAAAAGAAGTTTAGGAAGGTCCCTGAATATTCTGAGGCCTTGAGTTTTGAATCATCGTAGTACTGGTAAAAGAATATCCTAATGGGGTGCAAAAAAGTATAGAGGATTGGTGTTCTGGCTATGCGGAGATTAAGTTCCAAGAAGACAATAACCAGATATTGGTAGAAGCATTTAATGACTTATGAAGATCCGAGAACAAGATACAATAGACACAATGAAGAGAAGATGAAAAATATAGGCTTCATGTATTCATTACGAATGAAAACTAGTTCATCAAGGAGAGAGTCAGAGTAATATGGGGCGCTCGATGGACCATTGATATAGTAAGTAACTAGGCCTTCAGAGATGATGAGTTTGCAGGAAATATTCGAGAAATCAGTCGAATAGACAATCTCAAGGCGTAGCGACGTGTTGGATGTTTTAGAATAAGTTGGAGCGAAGGTATGTCCTTGACAGTCTAAATTTAGAATTATATTTTCTGTAACAGAGAAGGTTGTATTCAAAATTTAGACGAGGAGAGAATTCTGGAGGAAGCTTCTACTGGTTTAAATGATTGGCATGTTGAAAGGCTGCCAACAGAAGTCAGACTTATTGATGAATTTACAAGTATATCCAGGCTAGATCGAACAACTTGAGGAGCAGCCATCTCCATTATCTGTATTTCCGTCGTCGCACTCCTCGTTGATCTTCACACTGTCTCCACAGACCTATTGACAGGTTGTGTTGTTATTCACTAATATAGTCTTTGGGAAGAGCGACTCACATGAAAGACAAGATAAATTAACCATCAGGTAGAGGGAGCTACATGTGTCACAGAAAATCGGACTTCGACATGAAGTGCAGCCTGCTGGACAAGCCTTTAATGTTCCATTCGAATCAATATACATGCCAATCTGATAACTAATCGAAGGAGCGATACATAAAAGTGATCCAGCATTCATATATCTACCTGCTACACACGTAAGACAGGCCAAAGAGCCGGGTCCTATGCATGTCGCACACGATGGATCACAGGTAAAACAGCTTTTCAAGGTTCCATCTAAATACATCCCCTCCAAACAACTACTACATTGGGTGAGGTTGTAACATTCGAGACATGGAGTTAAGCACTTGATGCAAGTGGAAAGGTTGAATTAGTAGTAGTAGTGTGAGGGGCAACTCGAGATACAAGAATCCTGAAACGAAATCAAAGGGGAGATGCAGGATTTAAGAGTGCATCCAATAGCGGTACAACCTGAACAGCCCTAGGGGCATGGCGTGCAAACTCCGTTCTTGTTCAGATATAAATTAGAAATACAATATTGAACGCAGATAGCTCCAAATAAGCTGTATCCAGGTCTGCAGGAAGTGCAATTAGTCACAATTCCTTCGCAAGTAAAACAGTTTGGGTCGCAAACCATACACTCAGGCATAATAGTCATATCGCCTTCTCTGTAGTCTGCGTAGCCAGGATTGCACAGGCAGTTACCTGACAAATCGGTTCGGTTTGTGATTTCCAAATAAACAGGATAAGTGGAGACACATGCAGTACAGGCAAATGGGTTAGATATAGAGCAGCTCAAACACCAATTGGCACAAGTATAAGACGGAGTAACATTACCAGTAGAATTCGAACAAATCAGATTTCCTTGAATAACAGAACTGTAAAGTGAATTTTTGCAAACTGCGATAGCATATCCGAAAAGTAATATGTTTGCGATGGCCCCGTTAGAGCCCGTCGAGACTTTTACTAAATTTCCGTTTGGCATAAGCTATGCATTAATCTCATATTTGTTGGGTTTCAGCTTAAAATCGGTAATTACAATAAACGAACAATCGCTATCGAAATTCGTCCAAGAAGTTTACCCGGTATTGACGGCAACTGTTTTTGTTTGAAAGTTAATAGTATTTACCGAATTGACTACGAGGAATGAGTTGGGATAGACATTCTCAATGATAAAAATTCCAATGAATAAATGCTTTACTATATTCGAAGAAAGTTTCGAAAAATTGCCCGTTCCATTCTTATTAATTTATACTAGGAAGCCAATTGAAACACCTGAGACTGACGTATTCAGCTCCATGTAGATGCCTTGGTGGTACTGGAGGACAAAGGAGCTGTTTGAGAAGTTATATCCCGAAACTTAGAAATTTTAGGAGCAGGAAGGAGTACTCGAGACACACTGTGTAGGAATAAAATGATAAGTCATAATCGTATAGTTAATATCCATTCGTATCGCCAGCCACTGCACTTGAAACTGATAAAAGTTTGTAATGGTACTTTTATAGAACTAGAAAGAGAATCCTGTCAAGGTTTGAGTGCTACTGTTTGAAGAGAGTTTATACGATATAACTGTAGTAGGAGAGAGTTAAAAGACACTAATTCCAAGCATAAGGCTATAGGCAACAGTGAATGGTTTATAGAAAGTGAAATTTGTGGAGATAGAAGTTGAGGTTGATTGGAAGAAATGTTGAAGAAAGGTGACGCTGCCTAAAATATTAATTTCGATTAGCGAATTATTATTAGAATTTGGATTTAAGTATATATATATATATAAATATATAGATTTTATAAAATGAAACTTTGAGAAAAAATACAAACAATAATATCGATAATTTTTGGAATAATGCATTGTAAATAAATATAATTATTTGTTTTCTCTGATAACAAAATTACTGATAATACAAAATTAAATTGAAAGTACCCCCTTTGCTATAATCTAATGAAGAAACATATTGTATGGCATCGACTGAGCGTGTGATTAGTATCAATTAGCATATACTAACTAGAATAATTCTAAACGTAACTAGCATTTGGAATAAATAATATATTTTTTTTATTATTATTATTATTATGTTGGTTTTATTATTTATTGTTTTTAATATTTAATATGGTTTTCTTTCTTAAAAAAAACATCTTAGAAACATATATTCTTTACTTTTTTACTTTTTTAATTATTAATATTATTAATCTTATTATTATCTTGTTGTTGTTTGTTATTGGATTCTTTATTAATTTGTATTATTTTAAATATGCTGGGTTTTACTTATTCGGATTTCGAGTATTTCATCTATTTTTTTTTATAAAAGTATGTCATCTATATGTTGTTTATTTCATAATCTAATTATGCAATATAGTGCTATTTTAATTAAAATTAATATTCTGACACGATTTGATATGGATTTTTTATTTTTTATTATTATATCATAAAATCATTTTTTTTATCAAATATTGTTTAGTTATATATTTTTTTATACATTTTTACGAGTTAACCTTTATTCTTTTTCCTGAGATATCGATAGTAGAGCACTAGAAAGGTTATACATCCACAAAAAGTAAAGAAAATACATAGACATTTTGATACAAATATTAGAATTACCATTGAACTGAACAATGCTAATGTTAAAATAATATATGTTATAATTTATACCATTAATTTTTTCTAATATTTTGTTGGTATATAATATATACTGAATTTCATTACTAATTATCGTGATATTTAATAATAATGATATCAATAAAATATTCAAAATATTAAAATACGTATGAAATCCCCAACATATGCCTATGTAAATTTATCAACAACACTTCAAATTGAAAGACTAATTGGTTTAGTTTGGTCAAAATATAATAAGGTATTAAACACATCGATAAATGTGTTAAACTTAAAGATGGCCTCAATTAGATCTTCTCTCATTCAACTAGTATTTTTTGTCATATAAATATTTTTATGTTATTTGTGCATTAATTTTTATAAATAACTATAACAGCCTTATAAAAAATGAATAATAATCAATGTAATATAAATAATTTGTGTTGTTTGAAGTCTCAAATAAAATTGTTATCATAATAACTTTAAACAAAAAAACATATATGTAGCTATTATTTATCTACATATTTAGGTAAAGTATATGTTTCAATTCAGCATTGTTAAGCTACCCTGATGGGAAAATATGTTTATTTATCTTTAATTTTTAAAAATTGATTTTGCATAAGTTGAACTGACAATTCAATGTTCAATATAAAGTTTTCAAAAGAGCTGTTCTTAATACATCATAAAGTTTTTTTTAAAATAATATTAAAAATCAATAATTTATTTTTCTTAATATTGATGGTAACTAAAATATTAACAACTAAATAAATATAGGTTATATATTAATATTAATACTAAATCAATATATTAGACTTAGTTAGGAGTAGCGCTGTTGACAATAGCACTTATAACTTTGTAAATAAGTATATTCTCCATGATAATAGCCTTTCTCATTCATGATGTGTTTTGGATGTCAGATATATTTTTAAAGAAACACCCTTGGTATATAGAATCATAATCAAGAATAATATAAATATTTTTAAATACGGAGGCATTTTTAACTCAGCATCAAGGGTAGATTTGGAATGGAGTATTTTTTGATAATATTTTTGTTTTATCCATGTTGGGTGTGTTGCTCGGAATGTTATGAAGAATTATTTAGATGGAACTGTTGTAATAACTGTGATTAAATTCGTCGGTAATCAATGAATTATCAACCAACTGAAAGCGGTTTATTTTGGTAGTGGGGGTCGGTCCTGTGTGTTTACAACAAATACTTTGACGAGATATGAGTTGTGGTAGAAGTCAGTATAGAAGGTTTCTTCATGAGTCTTGATAGTTTGCTCATCAGCCAGGTGGAATTTTAAGCTGAATATAATATATATATACATAATTAGCGCAATTGTCTAGCTTAACAATATTTCCAATTTTCTGTGTCCTCCTCTCAATTGATTTCGAGTTCACTAAACAGCTAATGAAAAAGTGAGAGACATCATAAACCTTGCCATTAATATGACCAAAACATTGTCAAACATTTAGATTTCTAATAGAGCGATCATATTTTCGAGATTGAATGACCAGACATAAGAATTCTCCAGCTTGGAGATCGTATGTTTCGAAAATAGAGTGTTAGTATTTAGATTTTGTGAAATATCGTTGATAGTATTTTGATACTCTCTCTCCGGTCTATTAGTTGCCATCTTAGCCATTATGCTAAGTTAATAACGCAAGCTCTTTCACGTTTTTCCTTTGTTTTTAATTATTTTTAGATTAAGAATCGAGTAGGATGATTTTTTTCGTTGTTTATTGATTTTATAATAACAAAATATTCCAATCAAATACAACTAAGATATATAGATATATAGATGTATAAATAGAGAAGAAAAGACAAATTCAAAGAAGGTTTGGATATTCAACCAGTAAATCACTTTTTTCAAGAGTATTAATTTATCCTCGAGAGAACATATCAATAATAATAGAAACAATAATCGTCTGGGTATATATCATGTTCAAATATTATGTAAAGCAAACAGCAAACAAACGTATGATAATATAAAACACAAATAAATAATAATGAAAATGTTTCAAGTTAAAATAAAACACCCATCAAGCAAAATGATTATCCTTGCCAGCCATCATTAATTGGAATGAATACTTCAAATCTGACTGGGATGGATGATTTCCCGAACAGTTCTTCCTTTGAGAAGATTCCTTTTTAATATAAACAAGTTTTCATGCCCAATTGAGACACTGCTCCGCTTTGGTTTAGGTAACAGCCCGAGGTTAACTCGAGCCAGTAATCCGATGAAATCATGCTGATTTTTACTCCTTCGTTGGGTTCATTGATCATCCTCGTGAACTTTCTGAGGGTCAGACTAAATATCAACTGCCTCTTCTCTGGATCCCTTTACAAGCTGTCGTAAGCCACTGCACAGTAGATACCAAAATTGATACCTTCTTATGTTCTCACTAAAAATACCAAGTTCTTTTTATCTTTGAAAAGTTTGGGGTGAGGAAGATTTGGTAGGTGCTGTTCCAAGTCATAAATATTTCGGATTCCAATTATTTTTTGAAGTGGGAATTGAATTTAGAAAGTATCCAAAAGCCACTTTTCCTAATGCGCGCTAAGAATTCCCGAGTTAAAGGTTATTGGTAATGACAACAGAATTTATTATTAGTTCTTAAGTAGCATCATTTCCTTTTCTTTCTGATGAATCGTCTTCTGTTGCTCCAGCGCCTGTTCCTTCTGCATCTGCATCGTTTCCTTTTCTTTCTCATAAATCGCCTTCTGTTGTTCTAGCGCCTGTTCCTTCTGCTGTTGCATCGTTTCCTTTTCTTTCTGATGAATTGCCTTCTGTTGCTCCAGCGCCTGTTCCTTCTGCATCTGCATCGTTTCCTTTTCTTTCTCATAAATCGCCTTCTGTTGCTCCAGCGCCTGTTCCTTCTGCTGTTGCATCGTTTCCTTTTCTTTCTGATGGGTCTCAAGCAATTCATTAATTTGTGCCTCCTGCATTTGCATCGTTTCCTTTTCTTTCTGATGAATCGCCTTTTGTTGCTCCAGCGCCAGTTCCTCCTGCTGTTGCATCGTTTCCTGTTCTTTCTGATGAATCGCCTTTTGTTGCTCCAGCGCCAGTTCATTCTGCTGTTGCATCGTTTCCTGTTCTTTCTGATGAATCGCCTTTTGTTGTTCTAGCGCCTGTTCCTTCTGCATCTGCATCGTTTCCTGTTCTTTCTGATGAATCGCCTTTTGTTGTTCTAGCGCCTGTTCCTTCTGCTGTTGCATCGTTTCCTTTTCTTTCTGATGGGTCTCAAGCAATTCATTAATTTGTGCCTCCTGCTGTTGCATCGTTTCCTGTTCTTTCTGATGAATCGCCTTTTGTTGCTCCAGCGCCAGTTCATTCTGCTGTTGCATCGTTTCCTGTTCTTTCTGATGAATCGTCTTCTGTTGCTCCAGCTTTTGTTCCTTCTGCATCTGCATCGTTTCCTTTTCTTTCTGATGGGTCTCAAGCAATTCATTAATTTGTGCCTCCTGCTGTTGCATCGTTTCCTGTTCTTTCTGATGAATCGCCTTTTGTTGCTCCAGCGCCTGTTCCTTCTGCATCTGCATCGTTTCCTGTTCTTTCTGATGAATCGCCTTTTGTTGCTCCAGCTTTTGTTCCTTCTGCATCTGCATCGTTTCCTTTTCTTTCTGATGGGTCTCAAGCAATTCATTAATTTGTGCCTCCTGCATCTGCATCGTTTCCTTTTCTTTCTCATAAATCGCCTTCTGTTGTTCTAGCGCCTGTTCCTTCTGCTGTTGCATCGTTTCCTTTTCTTTCTGATGGGTCTCAAGCAATTCATTCATTTGTTGCTCCAGCGCCTGTTCCTTCTGCATCTGCATCGTTTCCTGTTCTTTCTGATGAATCGCCTTCAGTTGCTCCAGCGCCTGTTCCTTCTGCATCTGCATCGTTTCCTTTTCTTTCTGATGGGTCTCAAGCAATTCATTTATTTGTGCCTCCAGTTTCTTCTTCCATTTACTTCCTTATATCACTACTCTCTTCCTTTCTTCCTTTGTCTTCAAGTCTACTTCTTATATGTGTTGTTTCTTCAGCTTCTCTATGTCTTGTCTGTGTTTCTCCTTTAAGTACTCTATTTATTTCTTATAGTTTTTATTCAACTATTCCTTTTATTTTCCATAGTCCTCCCTTAGTTTTACATCTGCTGTTTTTACATATTATTTTATTTTCTCTAACTCTTAAATTACTTCTGCATATTACTATTTCAGGTTTTACATCTCATTCTTCAACCTTTCCATTTCGTATTGCTTTTCAATTATTTCGGTCTTCTATTTTACTTCTTATCGTCTTGAAACTGACAGATCCTTTTCTTCTGTTTTATTCTTTTATTTTTCTGGTCCCAAATCAATGTGTCTAGGGTCTAGTTTCCTTTGGCCTAGTGATATTTAGGCTACTGTCTCCCAATCAAATTGCTGACTGTTTCCCTTATCATCTTTTCCCTTCCATTCTTTTCCCCCTGTTGCCAATACCGTTCTACTATTAATTTATATGGCTTATTCAACTTGTTCATCTCTCTTTTGCCTTTCTTATCCAGTCTCTTTTGGCCAACATTTCGCTAGAGTGTGGGAAACAATTTATTCAGAATACACATTTTGCAATTCTTTACGTAATGTGCCTTAGTAACCTTTAAATTTTTATTGTTGTTGCTTTAAATTCAGAGTCTGGACAAGCACGGATTAAAGTTGCATTGCATTGAAAGATGTTTTGGCCTATCCCTTGAATTATTCTTCTTTTATATAAATATTCATAATGGCACCATTCATGTTTTGTTTCTCCTTTTCACTGAATTAAGGGATCATCATAACAGTTTCT
>JAHDVE020000378.1:0-31790 GCA_022606495.2 Halesus radiatus
ATCAGTTATTAAGCAAGGAAAAATATGGTTTTAAGTTTACATAAAAGATACGAAGGTGTCATTTACTTTATAAATAAGAATACTAATACTTGTTTTACATACATGTTTGTAGTTAACAGGGTAAACAAAATAAGAGACCTTGGTTTTTTAGGTAACCCGACAATTCGGCACAGTGATAAATCTCCACACTTCTGAAAAGTTATGAAAAAACAATCGGTTAACTAGGTTAGTTATTTTTGGTATTTAGGGTAGTTTTTTGACGGCCTCCATGGTCGAGGGGTAAGGATCTCGACTGCGAATTTGTAGGTGGTGGGATCAAATCCTGGCGTGCGCAAGTAAATTTTATTTAATTAATTTGTGCTGTTTCACAATTAATTCATTTAAAAATAATATTTAGTATATTTGCGCATGTTCCAGAGTGGCAGATACTATTAGTATCGCCCTGGTGAAAGACCACCATTCAGAATTGAAACGTTGCTTGAAATGACTTTTAGCCGTGTTTGGTGACCAGATCTGAATAGCCAGGTATTTCCTTACCTTCCTCCTCCCTCTCTTCTTTCTCTCCCCAATACCTTCAACCTCACAACATTCTCCAATTGGAGATGCCATAGTCTCACTGGCTCCAGACGGTTGGGACTCTTGTGCGGTATTCATTTAAAAAATAAATAATGTTTTTTTCATACTTTTAACACCTTGTTACATTTATCACAGATTTGTTCTTGGATCGCATCTGAAGCAGCCAAACATGTGGCAAAAATCGTAAAAATTCTCATTAAACCTAGGTGATAAAACTCCAAGGAAGTAACTACCAATCTGCTATTAAAATCTTCCATTTGACTAGATCTAAATCTGTTTTAATGTAATTCAACTTCTACGACAGTGTTGTGAAAATTAACGGCATGCAGAACTCCGCAATAAACGAAATATTTCATTTTGTCATGGAAGTAGTTAGGTATATTAAATCTCTTTGTGCAAATGTTATAGAAGCCACGTGGGAACAAAGCAAAACCAACTCTGTCGAAATTTCATATATCGGATAATTTTCCTGTGTGGAACAGAGAAATCCTGGTCGACGGTCGTCCACATATTAGGTAGAGTGACATAATGTTTTGTTTTGGATGGGTGTGAACAATCAACCGTTTCTGAAAATGGAGGCATTTGAGGGAGATCAGGGTACATCGTATATTATGTCTAATTTTGAAACCTTCCATTCATGGTGAAATTCCATATGAAAATGATTTTTTTCATTAAAAAACATTGTAAGTTTTCCACCCTTTTATTTTCAACCGGACGGGTTTCAATTAATATTAATCCTATGGTACATATAGCATCGATGTCAGGAATGAGTCCCCTTGCTTTCTAATATTGTTTTTATTTATTACTTGAAATTTGTTTCATTGCTGACGGTACTGTTCACTATTATATTTTTAAAACCTACCATAAACTGCTTCTATAAAATTTATTTTAGCGAACAAGACAAATCACAGGGAAAATACAAAACAAGAAACAACCATCAGTTTAAATAAAATCTGACACGAATGACTTCATAATATTTTTTTAAAAACCAATAGATTCAGCAAAACAAAAACACTATAATCCGTCTTCCAACCAACCCAAAAGCATTTTTTAAAACATAATAGTAAAAATTACCGTCAGCAATGAAACAAATTTCAAGTCATAAATAAAAACAATATTAGAAAGCAGAGGGACTCACTCCTGACGTCGATGCTATATATATGATAATTTAGTTTTAATCGTGCCATTCTGACGATACCCTTGATATCGTGAAACCATTCCGGTCGAAAATAAATAAGTGGAAAAAAGTTTCAAACGATTTTTTAAAAAAGCCTCAGATGATATAATAAGAATAATAATCATAATTGGCTTACTTGTATAGCGCCGTTTTTGTGAAAAATCACCTCAAGGGCGCTGTACAAATCTTAATTCCTATTCTTTATCTAATTATGCACAAGTAGATATAGAAAACATACTTACCTGGCAGGTCGCTTCACATGAACACAGTTTTATTAGAAAATTAAAGTACAGAGATGAAATTTTTACAGTAGCTATTTAATCCTCCTTTTCTATTTTTCTATTGATGTTACATTTATTAGAAGATTGGTGGCACAAGAGGAGTTGGCATTAATTTGAAATACTTTTAATTTTTAGCACTGGAAAATGTTTATAAAATGATCTTATAAAGCGTTAGAAGCTTCTAATGGATATTACCATTTTTTATTTATTTTTTACACTTTTAGTTATTTGCAGTGTTGCGGGCTGTGGACGCATTTGCGCACCGATGCGTGAATTTTTTAAACTTTTTCTATAAGTGACTTTAGGTGAGCACAGACCGGCTAGCCTAGCCTAGATATGAATGAATGTATGTTCTGGTTCACAGATACATAAATTTTGCCTTTCACATTTTTGATAGAAAATTTGTGTAAGCTACAAATAACGTATAAATGCTCAATAATTCAAATTTCCAATAAAAGTTTTCATGCGATGGTGTAACGTAATTTATTGTCCCTGATATGGATGCGGCACTGCGATTGTTTATGATAGAGTTTCATTACGTGTCTATGGACGACACATCCGACAGAGGCGGGTTCAAGATGGCGACAGATATGACCGGACACGGGCCGTGGAGCTCGACGTGATTGAAGGGAGTGATTATGTGTTAGTTTTCCTATTTTGTTTGACGCCGGGGTGTATCTACCCAATTTACCCGAAGTGGGTATGTTTTTAGTTTACTGATGGCCAAATTGTAAGGTTATCAAACCCAACCGCGCGTGCCTGGTGCGTTGGAGAAAATCCCTGCTGAGGATGAATGGACACGAGAGTCGGTTGCTATATCGACGACCAAACAGGACCTAAGGTAGCATCCTCACATATTATTGACTGAACCCCATGGAAGATGCTGTGGTGGATGGCGCTTCCGAAGAGTCGTCATAGACTTCGATTGAAGGTGATCGTGGGAATCGGTGAACATCAGGACTGGAGCGGCCTTGCCTGATGCTGAGGATAAGAATCTGTCCACAAGAGCCATCATTTATCATTTAAACCGTTTCGTTTTGAATTAATACTCCTCTCTACTCTTCTCTTTTCTCTAACATGTTGTCGGGGTTTTTTAGAGCCAATAAATACTATTTTTTCCTGTGAATAGGGTTTTATTTCCAGTATCATGCTTTACATCCAAATTTCCCTTGCTTCATCCACCAGTCTCATCCACGAATGTTGAGAAAGAGTCGAGTGTTCAATCGCGATGCTACAATGGGTAGCATATAAAAATCTTCTTACATTGGTTTTATTAATGTTAATGCAAGAAAGCGGATTTCTACGTATTTATGTATAATGATGATTACATACATATAGCTTGTCTTCGAGGTTATCAAAGAACGATGTCGGTATTTAAGAATCTTTTTTTATATAAAATAGAAGACATACCTAATTGTAGTTGAAATATTTATAGAATACAAGATGAAAAAAAACATTTTTAAATACTGGTACTATTTCTAATTTCAGTAAATTCATGGTGAAATTTGATTTTAATAATTATCAAAAGAAAAGTTATATTTAACTTTTGTTCAAATTTAGAAACAAGGGTTTTTCAAATTGGGCTTCGTTGTTAATAGTTACTTTCCTATTTGGAATACGTGACAGAATAGAGAACTTTAATGATTTTCTAACTAAATATAAATAAATAATTATCATTTTAAACATCGTCAAAATTAGAATTGAGTGGAAGTAAATAAATTCTTATAATTAAGTCCTCACAATGTTGATTAAACACAGTTTGAAAATGGCCTCGAACACCGAGACAGTTGTCACAAAAATAAAAATTAAAATACTTGTAGACCGTAATTATAACATTATTAAATTTCTAAAAAAAATAATTAAATACAAAAACAATTAATAATTTGATTCAAACGATAAATCGACATTGCTTTATAAGACAGAAACTCCCAAATACTTACGTTTAATATCATTCCCACCTGCGAAATTACAAACACCATCTTGCATGTAATTCAAAACTCGGCACATACTAACACCACACTCAATTACAATCACGACGTACACCAACACAACACAAGAAGTCACAACAAACTACATATACCAAAAATACACTCAACAAAATATGGACTAAAATCTTCAGAATACACAGCTTATATACAATACAATAAATTACCCAACGCTATAAAAAATGGAAGCCAATGTGAAGGGTCTCAGAGTAAGATGCTTAAACTATATTCTTTGGAGGAATATCTTAAGGATTAATGTTGTGATGCGTCTCCGTAATGAGTGTAGCTATGTGATGTGCCAGTGATGTGTTTCTTTATAATAAGTGTCTCTGTACAATCATATTTAAATGTACCAGAGATGGATTTATTACAAATGCAAAATATGTGTTCTAAATATTGTCGAGTTTCTTAATTCTTGGGAATACAATGCAAATTGTATTGTATACTTTAAAAAAAAAATAAAAAAAGATAAATTTTGTGGTATTTTAATAATTTTCAGGCAATAAAACATGTTTTTTTTATTTTTATAAACAATAATTATTAGCCTGAAACACTCATCCAAATTGAAAAAAAACCTTCCTTTTTTATATATTGATTAACTTGGCGGGTTTGCGATAAGCCGACGTAGCTCAACGGTAGAGCATCTGGCCGGCAATCAGAAGGGTGCAGGTTCGAGTCCTCTCGGCGACATTTATCTTTTCTCGGAAGTTTTTTTTAAAATTTGGATGAGTGTTTCAGGCTAATAATTATTGTTTATAAAAATAATTGTAACCCTTTGCGCTATGCACAAAAATCTTGTTTTAAAAACTTTAGTTTATCAATTAATATATGCTTTTTTTTGTTTTATCAGGGAACAAGATTTTTTTAACATACGTAAATCTACAATATGTGTAAATAATACATACACTAATATGAGGTACCCACAAACACTTAAACGTTCAGTATTTCTTTCTTGTTAACAGTACACAGATTTCAAAATGAAATAAAATTCGCTTTGTAAACAAAAGTATTCATATTTATGATAGAAAATGCAGAACACAATAAATTCGCTAATATTAAAATCAATTTCCCTGTGAAATATTTAATGCATTCAGTCTTTAAAATTAGTGGTTAAAAAACGAACTTATGCAATATCAACAAAAAACTGTTTGAACAACAAAAAAGTTATTCCTTGTAGTTTCATTAAAAAAACGTTTTCTTAACGCTAAGGTCTTCGGGATAATAACAGTCATTTATATAACACACCACTCATTTCTAACTTACTGTTCCTTTATATCCTTTCTCTTAATGCGCCTGTCAAAAACTAATCACAAATGTAAAAATATATTGAAAAAATAAATCTATTACAACAGTATAAGTTTATAGTTGGTTTGTCAATATTTTGTATAACAATCAAACCGTTTGTTTTTATAATCCGATGAAACTCCTATCATTATATCATAATAGAGAATTTCGTGAATTCCTAACGCGCACAAAGATGCTGTGACTTAATTCAAAGAATATATTTCCCTTTTTCCTTTTGTGTAAACGCTTGATATTTAATAGTTACCCGCATTAATAAAAGCCGAACTGATGGGAGTATATTGTGGGCGTGTTGGCTTAGGACCAGGTATTTATTTAGTTTTTGTTTCCCGTTCATTACAAGTTTGACTAAAAATAACCTTTAGATATTTCAAACAATCCGTAAAGTGATTTCCTCTGAATTTACTTCAATAACCAAAATGTTTTTCAGTATCCAAAGAATTACATTTTTAAAGTAACACGTGGCATGAGTAATTTGAATATAATCAAAGTTTTTTTTTTAAATAAATGTTTCCCGGAAAAGTTACCTTAACAAGATTTTCAACACTTCCTTGAGGTAGCATAATTGGAAAATTTGTTCTGCGTATAATAGCTACTAATATATTATACCGTCGCGCCTCGTGAAATTGTCAGGATCATATTAAAACATCTGAAGTAATCCTGGATTAAATTTACGGTCGTTTAGCATCGTGGAAACCATTAAAAACCGCAAGTTTTTCTGGTTTATTATTATGTACCGGACATATTAAATTAATTTTGTTTTTACAATTATTGCTTTTTATAATATTCTCAATATTGTTAGCCTCATATCCGATATTAACCGCGATTGTTTTTATTGTTTCCTTTTCTTTTTCATACTCTATTTTATCTAGAGGGATATTAATGAGTCTGTGTACCATTAAAAAATTGGCATGTCTGGAATTTCTCGGTCCAATATCTGTAAAAAATACAAAAGAAATAAAAAAAAGTGGTTTAAATATAGCTTTTAAGACCAATAATAATATAGGAACAAGCCTAAAAAACGCAAAAAGTAAAAATCCTAAACTTAATAATAGTGCCGTATACGAATAAAAATGTGACCACGCCGACAGCAACGCTACCTATATCGGGCAGACGGGAAGGGCTTTCTCAACTGGATTCAAAGAACATATACGATGTTATAGAAATAAAATCACTTCTTCAAAATTCGAAGAACATCTCTTAGTAAATAATCACGTCCCGCTTGACAACAACAAACCTAAACCCTTACATAGAGAAAGAAAGGGTCTTGGATTAAATTTACTTAACAACTAGAAATTAATAAACGATCAAATGATCCTAATATAACATTAATTAATAAACTAAGGAAAATTATACATTCACCGCTTGTCAGTATGTTCACATTATCAAAACAATATACCCGATTTAAATAAATCAATCAAGATAACACTATCAGTTAAATACGAAGAAATGCATTATAAATGTGAAATCCTCACAGAATTCAGAAATTTAATTGTTTTCAAACTAAATCGGGTTTACCGAAAATAAATTGTTATTTTTAAAAACCGGTCCAATTTAGAATGGGGGGGGGGAGTAAATAAAATCATATAAATAAGTCGTCATAATGTGAATTAACTGCAGTTTGAAAATTGCATTAAACGCCAAAACAGCTGTCACAATAATAACAAAAACTAAAAATACTTACTAATAATAATATTATAAAATTTGATTTACATTAAATAAAAAAATAAAAAAAAACTATTACTCTTCATAGAAAAGTTGCAACTGAGATGGCTTGGGCACATGTTAAGAATGCCAGAAGGTCGAATTACACTGAAAATTTTGAGTGCTATTCCAGAGGGAAGACGACTCAAACACAGATGGGAGAAGCAACTCCAGAGGCTGTGCGAGGAGTGGCTGGACCTACTATAGACGGATGCCGTAACCGTAGCAAAAAACAGGGACCCCCGGAGGCGTCCTGTTGATGCAATGGGTCCCCTACCCGAGTAAAATAAGGGGAAGAAGATGTATGTATGTATGTATATATTATTTTCAACATATCACTTCCTGGCAGGGAAAAAAAAGACAAATAATTATACCCGTTTCTGAACGGCAGACTTGGCAAATATCCATTTCTTTTACACGAAAAATAATCCAGTTTCTCAAGTTTCAGAACATACGTTCCAAATAAATAAACCCCAACCCATGTAACGTTCATTATTTTGTCGCTATTCCTAAAAATATAGATATTTTATACAACTAAAACACAACCTCACGCACACCACTCTCCGACCGCATATAAAGAAAAACTTTATAATCTACAAAACAGGTTGGCTTCAAGCAAAAATAGGTGGTGTCCATAATTTTTTCCCGTCCTTACGAAATTTTAGAGACAAGATGCAAAAATAATTAAAATATTTTGCTTGAAAACGGTTAGAATTTTATTTATTAATGTATAAATAAATGAATGCTTATAGAGTAAAATCTTAACTGGAAACTGGAGTTTCATTAAAAAATTATTGTACTTTTGCGATGTGAGATTTCATTTGACTTTTCAAGATTTCATACCTTTCTTGTTACAGGTTCCCTATCCTATAGCAGAAAAAATAAAGTGAATGACAAGAAATAAAGTAAAGATAAATTCACCTATAAGACATAATACTCAGAATAAGGGGAATTATAGAACTTAATACGAATTGATCTATTTCTGTTTGGGATTGAATATACTCGTATATTGGGTTCCACTCTCCCATCAAACAAACTAAATTACTCGGAAAATAACGGATTTTGACACAGGCGATTGACGAACAAGTGTATAAATACTTTTCGTGGAAGAAAATGGATTTTCGTCGAATGTTGAACTGATCAATCTGATTACAAAATATGTGTATATATATATTAAAGTAGATATTCGGAAAACACTGTTATATGATATTCAAACGTAAGGTAGATTAGAAGCATCGTTATATGGAGAAAAAAAATTAAATGTGTGACAGAAGTTTAATTCGTTGGAATGATTTCAAACGATATGATCATGATAAAACCAGTAACGTGCATTGCTCCTTGACCAAGGACAGGCTGTGGCTTTTCAGGTATTGATGATTAACCCTTTAGGTGCCACCAAACGATATATCGTTACGATACATTATTGTACTTAAGTGCTACAGAACGATATATAGCTCGAGCCATAAAATTCGTCACGCGTTACCCACGGTTCTAAAATTACGTCACATTATTGAAAACATGTGTCTAAAAGTAAAAGTAAACAAAATAGAAAATATATATTCATGGATTATCGACACTTCTCCAGCATTTAAAAAAATACATATGACACCTAAAGGGTTAATATTAATTACACCATTATATATAAAGGATAAGACGCTCAAGGTCAATTGCAAATAAAATAAAATAAAATTGCGAAAGCAGAAACAATTTCTTGCGGTAAAACGATCATGAAATTTGAGATATTTTAAATTTATAGAGAAATTACTTTTTTCTTCAGAAATCTGAAAAACTAAAGACAGGCACAGCTTTTCCATCTTTATTGGCTGCACGATACTGGATAATATCCGTATCAAGATAAGTATATTGAATTATTACATAATTAATAAATTCATTAAAAATGACTTTGTAAAAACCACTTTATTAATGTACACATATCAACATGTTTCGAAAACGATGCTGTCTTCATCAGAAATACATATAATACTAAATAATAATAATGTCAATTAGGAAATTAATCAAAAATGTTAATAAAAATATATAATAAAAACATCGAATATCAAATATATATTAGAAATTTAAAAAAAAGATTATTTATTAAATTTAATCCACAATTAAACTATTTTGTGAACGGGTTGTATTTGTAAGTATTTTTTTAAAACCTTTATTAAAAAATAGATATTTTCATATAAATATTGATAATAAAAATAATTTCCGTTTTTAATTACTAATATAAAGTTGTTATTCAATGTCTTTATTATATATTTTTTTTATGTGTATGTTAATAAACTGGTGGATTCAAAGTAAATTTTAATTCATTTAATAATAATGACTCCACAAAGTGAATAGTGGGGGGGTACGTAACAATTCTGCTCGCCTCTCTCTTCATTGCTATGATCAGCCTCTAAAACAATAAATGTCCAAAGCAATAATAATACCGATTCCCAAATGCCGTCAATTGAACCTGACATCATCCATTAATTACGACCCTATATCTCTTGCCACAATAACTGCAAGAATCTTTGAAAAGGTTGTAATATGCAAGCAATTTATTAGCCACAAAGTTTATTTTTTTCTTATGGTAACCCTTCATTCAAATGACAACCGACCGACTTTCTGATATCCACAGAACAGGAGAATTATTCACTTTTCTGCTCCCTGCTGATCCGGTCGTGTTGTCGAACTTACTAGTAACTTGTAGATTTGCATAATGCATCACTTCTAGTCTTTAAATATTCCTTCTGATCTTTGTACGCGTGAGAAATAAATCAAGCAAATAGTGAACCTTCTTTCATTTAATATCTCCGCGACAATCATTAACGTAAGCGCTTGGTGAGTATTGGTAAGTATCACAATACACTACATACCGCCGAACACATCTAAGACAGATAACCTCAAACGTTAAATTGGTGACCCCGAAAACACGCGGAATAATTCATAACGGCCGGTCGGTAGGAGAAGAAAAGTGAATCCTGAGGTCACTTTCCCTGGCAAGTACATTTTTCCTAATTAATAAATAACAGTGCATAACAATATTTAGAATTTTTTAAAACCTCAGTAATTTTAATAATATACCTCGTGAAATAATCACGTGCAATTGGTAAATGCTATGATGTCGAATAATAAAGTAATCCATGATTAACCTTGCAATCCGCAAATATGCCTAGATTTGTATTGAAAAATAAGAATTTATTATTACTCAGAATTGGTTTTATCATATTATTTGTCACATTCCTAAAGAAATAAACTTAAATTCTCTCTATCATCAGCTCTAACAGCTTACAGGCGCTAAGAATAAAAACATATCTTTACAATGCCTAAAATTTCATGTATTAATGAAAATAGTGACACAATTAATATTTTTCCTCAATTCATGATTTCAATAAAAACTAATCTCTTTGTTACAATCTATTCCAGCGATATACAAAAGAAAAATCGTCGATTCGAGCGGCGGAATTATCGTCGGATCTGACCCAAAACATTCAGGAAAAGACGAATCAGACCCGATCCCACAGCTGAGACGAGATGATTACCTTCTAACACGTAAATGTTAAAAAAGTAAAATTTTTAATTACTAACTTCACAGTGAAAATCAAGTTTTCATTTTTTTTTAGTGAATTATTTATCAAAAAATGTTACAATCCCAAATGTGTTCCGTAAATGCATACAAGTGAATACCAGTAATGTTACAATTTATTTTGTTTCAAAAGTGTTACAAATTCAAATGTGTTCCGTAAAAGCATACAATGCAACGCAAATAATGTTACAATTTATTTTGTTTCAAAAGTGTTACAAATTCAAATGTGTTCCGTAAAAGCATACAATGCAACGCAAATAATGTTACAATTATTTTGTTCCAACTTTCAAAATTTCAAATAATATTAGAATCCATTTGTTTGAACATTAGTTTCTTTCAAACTTTTTATTATATTCTATGAAAAGATTTTAACCGTTTTACATTTTTTACAACCTTTTGAGATTTTAAATTTTTAAATTGATATATGGATTACGGATTTTAAAATGCAATCATTCTAACATACATCCTAACCTTGACAAATTTACATATTTTCTTGTCATATTAGTCATATTTTATTGCCATATTTACTGCATATTGCATGGGAATTATGTAATGACCACTCACGAAGAAAGATCTAACGAAGAACCAGGAACAGAAAATCTCATCATAATTCCAAAAAAGGACTACGGCAAGTTCACGATGGAAGAACACAATGCACCGACGTCAGACGTTCAGCAGGTTTCTGTACGTTTACCACCCTGTTGGCGGTCCAACATCACCCTTTGGTTCGCTCAGGCGGAGGCTCAGTTCGTTAATTCAAGGATAAAGGAAGATTTTACTAAATACAACATCATAATCGCCGCACTCGACCAAGATACCCTACAATGCGTAAGTGACATCGTAACAAATCCTCCCGTACAAGAAAAATACGTACGTATCAAAACGGCACTCATCGAACGACTACAGGACTCGGAAGAAAAACGCCTTACTCGACTCCTCACTGGCATCCAGTTAGAAGACAGGAAACCAACAGGTCTACTCCGACATATGATGGAGTTGGCTGGACCGTCTTTAGCAAAGAGTGCAATCGTAAAAACATTATGGCTGCAGCGACTTCCACAACATATCCAAGCGATCCTATCCGCGCTGCCAGACAACGACCTCAATCAACTTGCTTCTGCGGCAGATAAAATAGTCGACGTCTATAATTCGAACGAATGTGCTGCAGTCGAAAGAAACGAAAGACCAGGATCCTCACGACAGGAAGACAACTCGATACTGCTGGACCTTCAAAAACAAGTATTGCAGCTCACTCATGAAGTGAAGCAACTGAAGGCATCGCAGGTCAATCCACAACCTGATTTCCACAGACGGGGTAGGCAGAATTTTCCAAATCATTATCATCAATATCCATCAAGACAAAATCCACCTAGACGACTAAGATCAGGATCACAGGGGAGATCTCTGAACAGAAAAACCAATGGATATTGCCGTTGGCATAATAAATTTGGAGAAAAAGCATACAGATGCTACAAGCCGTGTTCCTTTCCCAAAAAACACACAGGGAAACGACGACAAAATCCCACAGACTGGACTTCCCATTCTGGACTCCAGAATAAAGTAGCTGACACCCTATCTCGCATTGAAGAGATAAGCTGTACTACTACAATTGACTATGGGAAGATGGCAGAAGCGCAGTGTCAAAACGACGAAATTATTAAGGCAAAAGATGACACCGGCCTCTCCCTGCGTCAAATGGTGATACCCGGCACTGACAGATCACTATGGTGTGACATATCAACTGGCCATGTCAGACCTTTTGTTCCAGCTTCCATGCGAACAGAGGTAATTAGAAGTATTCACAATGTCTGTCACCCAGGCATTCTAGGGACAACGAAGACAATAAAATTGAGGTTTGTTTGGCCCAACATGGCGAAAGATATAAAAAACTTCGTAAAACAATGTATCCCTTGCCAGAAAGCGAAAGTCACACAACATACAGCAGCTCCACTATCGACATACGTTTTACCAGAAGACCGCTTCCGCAATCTTCATATTGATTTAGTTGGCCCTCTTACAGCATGCAACGGTTATCAATACCTGTTGACGATGATCGACAGATTCACCCGCTGGCCTGAAGCTGTACCATTAAAGGACATGTCTGCTGAAACAGTAGCAACCGCACTGATGAACCACTGGATAACTCGTCACGGTACCCCGGAGACAATTACTACAGACCAGGGACGTCAGTTCGAGAGCTTCTTATTTAAGAAGCTAACAGATAAATTTGGTATCAAACATACAAGAACCACCGCTTACCACCCACAGGCCAATGGCTTAATAGAGAGATGGCATCGTACTCTGAAAGCCTCTCTTATGGCAAGTGGCGAGCCGAACTGGTTGGAAAATCTCCCACTAATTCTACTCGGATTGAGATCCACAGTTCGTGAAGACCTAAAATGTTCCCCTGCTGAACTCACGTACGGTAGAACATTGAGACTACCTAGCGATTTCTTCACCGAAACGCCTAGAGAAGATCCTGATACATACGTCGGTCGCTTGCAGAGAAAATTCGAAAATATTAAGCCAACACCTGCCAGCGCTCATGGATCAAGAAAGTGCTTTGTACATAAAGACCTAGCTCAAACTACCCACGTCTTTCTCAGAACAGACGGTGGAAGAAAACCCCTTCAAAACCCTTATGAAGGCCCCTACAAGGTAGAAGAACGCGATGAGAAGACATTCGTCATCAGCATAAAAGGAAAGCCTAAACGTGTCTCCATAGACCGACTGAAACCTGCTTTCATACCTGTAGAAGACAACGTGCCAGCTTACGCATCTGTCCAGGAACCACTCCCAGAAATCAAACGAACTAGATCTGGTCGCAGAGTACATTTTCCCGACAGATACCTGTCGTAATGCAATTAAATTGGCAAATTAAATTAATTATTTTCTTTCTACAAAACCCATATTAAACTCAAAGGGGTTAAAAGAAATTAAAAAATAATGCCTAAAGATATTCAAGACATAGCTAACCATGTATATTTTTTTAAGTTACTGATACTAAAGTCTACAATTTTTGTATAAATTTTGAACTCTAGTACTGTTGTTATACAATTTTTATTTTCAAAACATAGCGCAGAAACACTATGTAGAAAGAAATGCATCTCGGTCATCGACGAGATGAACCGTTGTAATATTGAAAAGTTTTTCATCTTTAAAAACATGTTCACCATGTAACTAGTTGTAAGAAAACGAAATGGTAAAGTAAACAAACCATTCAACTAGCTATAGTAATTTAAACATTACACAATATCTTACACTAAATATAGAAAATGTATCATATATAAATATAATAGCATAAAAATATCTGTTACCTAAAGAACATGATAACATGTGTTATGCTGACCATATAATCAACATAACACATGTTAAAAGGTTATTACTAAAATTATTGTTTACTGATATATTCATCATCTTACCGAAGCATAGGTAAGCAATCGTACAAAATATACTCTTGTTCGTTCATGAAAAATGATAATACTATACAACCACAATAACGATAAGTTAGAAATAAACACTCAAAATAAGACTCAAATTTCATGAACACAACTTTATATTTTTGTGATAAGCATAAATTAAAAACATTTAGATTTTAAGCTTAAGTTTAATAATAATTTTCTTTTTATTCCAGTGATAGGGAAATCACTTTGTTGAATAATATAAAAAATCCTGTATTATACTTACCATATATATATATGTAGATTTTAATCAAGCTTAAGTTGTCTGAAATAACGACTTGTATTTAATCGTAAGTCACTTGACTCCTTTATTTGCTCAAAGCAAAATGTTTATTTAGGAGGTAGCTTAAGTATTTATTATTTATACTATTAATACAATTTAAGATGACTTTTAAAGTGATGTTATATATTTAAAATAAGTCTTAAAGATAAAATGTCGAATGTAATTATTTTTAGTTTATTTACAATAGGCAAATGCAACACAATTATCTTTGACTTATATTAATCAACAATAAGCAAGTTGGAGTATATACTTATTGATCTACATCAAAGATAATTGTAAGAATGTGTATTAGTATTACATCCATACTTTAAGATTATGTAATTTTAAGTCGTTTAAGAAACTGGGCGGAAGGTATGTAATATGCAAGCAATTTATTAGCCACAAAGTTTATTTTTTTCTTATGGTAACCCTTCATTCAAATGACAACCGACCGACTTTCTGATATCCACAGAACAGGAGAATTATTCACTTTTCTGCTCCCTGCTGATCCGGTCGTGTTGTCGAACTTACTAGTAACTTGTAGATTTGCATAATGCATCACTTCTAGTCTTTAAATATTCCTTCTGATCTTTGTACGCGTGAGAAATAAATCAAACAAATAGTGAACCTTCTTTCATTTAATATCTCCGCGACAATCATTAACGTAAGCGCTCTGATGAGTATTGGTAAGTATCACAATACACTACATACCGCCGAACACATCTAAGACAGATAACCTCAAACGTTAAAAGGTCATCTTACGCTTACCGAAGACAAGGTCAATACAGAGGACTCCCAAATGGGCTTCAAAGCTGGATGCTTTACTGATACAGCTATATATAGTATGAAACAAACAATTGAATATTATAAAGCCAAAAAAACAACGGTATACGCATGCTTCCTAGACTTGAGCAAAGTTTTTGACAGGGTTAATTAAGATAAGTTGTGAAAAAAACTGACCGAACGACAAGTACCACCGCAAATTGTTAATATATTGAGTACATGGTACAACCAAGAGGAAAACTTTATCAGATAGAATGATAGCCTATCAGAAGCAGCTCAATTAAAGTGCGACGTTAGACAAGGAGGCTCAATGTCCCCAGTGCTGTTCAATGTATACATGGATGAACTTAGCAAAACTCTGAAGAAAACAAGAATCGGATGCCACATTGCTGGGGTATGTATGAACACGATCAGCTATGCAAATGACATTGTTATACTCGCCCCATGGGTAAGAGCAATGAGAAAACTTCTAGCAATATGCGAGTCGTACGTTATTAGTCACGGGCTGATGTACAATGCTAATAAATCGTCACTGCTGATTTTCATAGCAAATACGAGTCCTGCTGTCATTCCGCCCATACGTCTCGGCGGAGCCAATCTTGAAATCTGAAGCGAAATCAAATACTTGGGGCATGTCATCATTTGACGGCCTCCATGGTCGAGGGGTAAGGCTATCGAATACGAATCCGAAGGTCGCGGGTTCAAATCTCGACGTGCGCAAGTAAATTTTATTTAATTAATTTGTGTTGTTTTACAATTAATTAATTTAATAATAATATACTCGTATAGTATATTTGCGCACGTTCCAGAGTGGAAGATACTTTCAGTATCGCCCTGGTGAAAGACCACCATTCAGAACTGAAACGTTGCTTGAAATGGCTTTTAGCCGTGTTTGGTGACCAGATCTGAATTGCCAGGTATTTCCACACTTTCCTTTTCCCCTTCTCCTTCCCCTCCCCAATACTTTCAGCCTCACAACATTTTCCAATTGGGAATGCAATAGTCTCACTGGCTCCAGACGGTTGGAAGCAGTTGGGACTCTTGTGGGGTATTCATGTAAAAAAAAAAAATCACTGATGACCTAAACGATAAAAATGACATAGAACGCCAAAGAAGAGCACTGAGCGTACGTGCCAACATGCTCGCCAGGAGATTTAATAGGTGCAGTCCTCTGGTAAAAAATCAATTATTCCAGACATACTGCATGAACTATGAACATGATATACACAAGACGTCATGGACACGCTCCGAGTGCAATATAACCATGCTTACAGGGCGCTGTTCGGCCTCCCTTGGAGATGCAGCGCCTCGCAGATGTTCGCAGAGGGAAGGGTGCATGGGTTTACTGCTTTGATGCCACGGAATAGCCAGGACGAGTCAGCGCTACCGGAGTTCGGAAAACACTCTTGTCCAGGCTGTCGCCCAGTGGCAGGGCGCGCCTCTACATCGTAGATGGAGAATTTCCCTCAGGTCACTGTAGCATAAGTACTAAATATGTTATTTTAATTCTATTTTATTTTTATTTTTATTAATTTTTTTATATTCTATTTCTACATCTTGTAATTTTTTATTGGTTTTTTTTAATGTATTCTTGTGGATTTGGAAAAGCAGATTATCTGGATTCACTTGTTATCCGGCATGACATCTCCGGATTTACCTACCAACACACAGGTGTCTAAATCCGTCAGCCACCAGTAACTGTACAACTGCTCAAATAATGGATCCGAGATGTAGAATTAATAATTATATTTTGTTTCGTTGTTATTATAAAAACTGTTTTTAACATAACGAATAAAAATGTTTTGTTTATAGCATATCTGGAGCGCAATTCCCGTTATTTTCATTCCTTATCCCTTTCCTTAGGCTTAAAGACTTCTTGATTAACTGCGGAATTCCGGTGAGACATAGTAAAAAGATCCTTAATAGATTGTTAAGAGATTATTTGAAAACACAAATTGATGAAACATCAATCTTAAGTTCGCATACAATTTTGAATAAAAACATAATCACATATTATAATGCATTTTAAAATTTTAATTTTTTTTTTTTTAAATAGCATAAATAAACCTTTTAACGAAGACTTACGTTTACGTAAAGAGGTACCTACCTCACTAGATAGTAATGACTTTTTTATCACTAGTTCTGAACGTGATATTTTTAATCGTGGTTAATCTATGCCGACCGATGAGATCGGTCATTCCAATTATATTACGAACTCGATTCCAATTCCGAGTTTAGCCACACGGACTCGATTCCTCGGAATCGGTTTTCGTTCCTTTCGGCCCGCACGGCTTCGCCGTTCCGGAAGTAAAAATCGTTCATATTACACTACTAAATAGGGACGCTTTTCGTTTCTGACTCCAATTTTTTAAAGTAAATATGAACGTAATTGGTAACTTAGTTAATGTTAAGTTTTTTTTCTTTTTAAGACTATGCAAATATTAATTTTTTTAATAAATGCCATTCCCTTAATGACAGCTGTCAGCTATCACCCGAGTTAACTACCCCAGCTGACCATCACCTTCAAGAAGACGATGTAGGACGGCCCCTACACTCCGCACTTCACCTTTTCTAGTGAATCAACATGTTATACTCCTACATATCTCGCCATTAATAGTAAAGTGAACTCTAAAAATAAGATTACATTATTCTATCTCAATCCGTCTGATATCAATGCATTGTGCTCAATACAAATGTCAACATCCTATTGAATAATTGAAAAAAACTATCTTTAATTGATGTTTGTTTCACAGTAAACTTTACACATCAGACGAGCTTAGGACGGCTACATAAATGATTGCATCGCCCTAAGTGAATCAATATGTCTTTTCGATTAAATCCAAGCACTTCGTTTGTCATATGCTCACTTGAATATTCCTTTTAAAAATTGTATTTTACCTGTTGTTTGTATTTTGTAATATTATAAAGAAAGGATAATTACATCCAAACATTATTTTATTCTTGAGTTAAAGTGAACAATAAAAGTTAACACCCGAGAGAACTAGAACCGCAGTTAAGCAAGAAAAAGGATAAGGAATCTTCCCGAAAAAGAACGGAATGGCACTCCTGGTGAGGGGAACTTCGCTCTCGACACATGTTGATATATGCATTAAATAGTGGTTTATACAAAACATATCTTGTTCATTTTATTAAAAATGACAACAAAACGTAATTTTATATTAATTGAGGTAATAACTTTTATTTTAATATCATTATTATTATCATTTTGTTCTACCGCCATTATACGGGCATGCGCCTGGTTTAGTGGGTCAGTTAATAAATTTTGTTCAGTATATCAAGTGAGTATCAAAATTGTAATTTTTTTCGAACAAAGGAAATTGGAAAATACCCCTAAAAATGAGATACTTCATCCAATTGTATTTCGAATGGATGACATTTAAAATTATTTCATTCGGAAAAATAAAACGGTATCTTACTATTTCACACAATGGACTGTCTTTGTGTGAAATAGCACAAGGAAAACCTAAAAAGCACTAACCGAGTACTTTTGTTAAAAGTTTTAACAATAAAAACAATTCAAACCTTTGAAATGTCAGTGAATAGCTGAATCTCCATATATAAAATTTAATATTTGTCTGTCTGTTTGTTCTCGATTTTCTCAAAAAAATACTTGACCGGTTTCACTGTGATGGCACAGTTTGTTCTTATTAGTAACGGAAAGGTTTAGAGAGTAGTTTAAATGAAATCCAATAAGTAAAACTGTTGCTATAACGTTTTAAAATTAGTATGAAAAACATTGAACCCGCCATGTTGTATTGAGGTTAGCCCGTAGATATACCAATCTAGTTAGCCACAGATTACATATTGAAAAGGAGATGTTTTGTCAGGGTAGAATATTTTTAAAATGGACAAAACAAATAGATACCTACTTAAGAACTTTATTATTTAGATATGTTTTGAAAAAATAAATGTTTCGAATGAAATAAAATTTTTAAATTAATCTTTCTTTGTTCAGAGATAGTAATAGTCGTTACAAGGCATTCATTTCACTGTCGTATCAATTGTGGCACCCAAATGACAAGCAAGAATTCGTAACATTATTCAACAACAACAAAATCCCGAGCAAGGCCGGGTAGACATCAGCTAGTACCTGATGAAACTAAAATTTAAAATAATTTATCCTTCAAAATTATAAACACAGATTAAGCGTTGAAGACAAAACAAAGGGAAAATTATTTCCTGCAGATTGCATTTTTTTTTACATCCATCAACTATAATAAATATTGATGAAGTAATTTAAGTAAACGAAAATAACCAATTTTTCCCTTTCATTTTGTGGTTTTAAAATCAAAAACTAGGCAGCAAATTTTTATCTGCAATTGAACTAGCCTTCTAGAAATTTAAATTAGAAAAAAACTAGGTGTTTCTGTAATGCGGAATACGTGATATCACGAAAGCGATGAACGTAACAAATATATATTTTTTCTTCGTTGCGGTTCTTCATTTTGAAAATCAATTCTTTTTAACATCTCATGTACACGTTGTTATGTAACGAAAGGATGGCCCTGAGATGAGTTCTAGCTACTCATCTTGGCAAATGATCCCGGCAAGCAATCGCACCATCTCCTTTTGAGCTAGGCTAATGTCCGGAGCAGACTTCCCATCTAAGAGGCCATCTCCAGGGTAAGTCCTGCAGATTGTAATTGTCTCCCATAACTTCCCCTGTAACCCAACCTTCCTCCTCCCCATCCCTTCATTTTCACAACACTGTCACCCAACGTGGCTTTCCCACTTAGGGGCTTTCTCCCTACCTAACCTTCCTCTTTCCCATTTCCCCTCTCCCTGACTTTCCCATTATTACAACAACGTGTATACGGTATACTATAAAAGTCTATTTTCAAATATGATTTCTTATTTCTACAACGTACGCTATATCGATTTTCAGTATCGGAAAGATGCTGCATAGCTAGCTGATACCTCATTCACACGCTCGGTAAAAGCATGGCTATGTAACACGATATAATAACACACGCTCGTCTCTGTGAGATGTAAAACGAGTTTTCCGTAAAGCACAACAGCTGCAAAGTGCATACACCCTATTATAAACTATTCGAAACACTTGAAAGGCGTGCTTCTCGTCAATAAGTGTGGATTCCCGTGTTATTTCTCGCGAAAGTCCCGTAAATATTGGTGAAAAGTGTGTTTCGGGTCTTATATGTTTAAAAAAAGTATTTTAGTTTCCCACATACAGGCAGCGACTATGCGGATTTCCATTAGTTTACCTTTATAGTGTAATTTTTCACCTTACTTGTATGTAAAAAATAAAATAGATTATCTTTTAATTGAAAAATGTTACCCAATTATAAAATGTGTTAATAATAGATAAGACGAAATATGTATTAATAATCTATAAGATAAGAAGAAATACATATTAATAATAATAATAAGAAGAAATGCGTATTAATAATAAGTAAGAAAAAATACGTATTAATAATAAATAAATATTAATAATAAATTAGAAGAAATACGCATTAATAATAAATAAGAGAAAAATGTATTAAATATTAAGTAAAAAGAAATATGTATTAATAATAAATAAAAAGAAATATGTATTAATCCGAATAAATTAAATTTTTCCTTCTAATTGTTGTTGTGTTTAATTCGTAGAACCCCATTTATTTTTTGTTAAATTTAATGAAAATCAAATTTATTGGTGTTGTTATTAAGGTCTGCAAGTTTTTTTAGCTTTCGTTATTGTGACAGCTGTTCAAGGTCATTTTCAAATTGCGGTTAATCCACATTGTGACGACTTATTTATAACATTATTAAATTTGATTAACATAAAATTTTAAAATAATTTTCACCACACAAGAGCGAACAAAAATTATGAATATTCCTAAAATTAAAACTGCTTTTTGACAAAGGAATTATAAATATCTCTCCACTAAGCTATATAATTCACTTTCACCGGCCATAAATTAAAAAAAAAAAAACAGGAAAGGCAAATGATTTCAAAAATCACATCAAAAACTGACTTAAAGACATCAGAGAAGAGGAGTCTTGAAAAGAACTTCGTAGGAGTTTGAAAAATCAACTTTGAAATAAAACCTAGTCCGCCTCAGCACAGGAACCTCTAGTGAGGAGGACTAAGTTTAAACATTACAAATTGTCTTATTAGCTTTGTAGAATTTTATTAACTACATGAAAAAATATGTATTGAAACTAAATAAAAAAGTACCATTCCGTAAAATAATTCGGAGATTCATCACACACATTTAAATTCTTTACTTTCAATAACGATTTGAACCCGCGACCTTCGGATTTGTAGTCGAGAACCTTACCCCTCGACCATGGAGGCCGTAATTTAGAAATAGGCCTGTTTCATAGAATTAATTTTGGATTTGAGGCCAAAATATCTGCCCAAACTGAATGATCTTTTCTTTTAAATTAAAGATATAGTAAATATCTAGTACGGATTAGAAGTAATTAAATTATATTTGTTTAAATTTATGAAATATAGACCATTAAAGAAATATGGTTTTCATGATTTTAAAGGCAACTTTAAAAATTATTTTGTGGGTTTATGGTAAGAAAAGTGTAAATTGTCGCGTTTGCAATGTAAATATAATTTAATGAAATTAAAAAATATATATAAAAAAAACATCTTTTCGGGTCGATATATTAAATTATGTACGGCAAATTTGTATTTCAGCGTAAATTTGTCATTTTCAATTTAAATTTAAGTTTACCATAATGTTTTGTTTTCATGTCTTTATTTACGTAATCATATTTATACAGCAAATATGATGATTTTTAAAAAAAATACAATAAACCCGCAAATAATTTTCTAAGTTGCCTATAAAATTATGAAAATTATTTATTTTCCATGGCCATACTTCACAATTTAAAACAAAAATAAATTAAACACTTCTCGTGCGTAGTAGATATTTACTAAACCTTTAATTAAAAAATATTTCATTCAGTTTGGATGGGTATTTTGGCCTCAAATCCAAGTTATTTTTAAAGATACTTTATTTTAAACAAATTTAATTCATCATATTAGCACGTTTCATAAACCCGCAAATATTTCTCAAACTTGCCCCTAAAATCATTATAAATTGACTGGATATTTAAGTTGAAAAATGATAAAAATCTGCATAGAGCCTGATCGAGTCTTGTAAATGCGGTTCGAAAATTAAAAAAAAGCAATTTTTTTTTTTTTTACAGTAACTCCACACAGGAGACCAAGGAGGAAATAATTTTCCTCAAGGCCTATATCATCTTTGGGGATGCTGTGTGGAGGATCTTTTAGAGGATAGGAAGGAGTGAACTTGGGTCTTGAAGAGACCCATGTTATAGGATGGAGGAAACACAGAGGCCGGCAGATCATTCCACAGCCGAGCTGTTGAACACAAGAACGAGTCGTAGAAGCGACCCGTTCTCATGTGACAAATGTCAACCGTGTGCAAATGTTGGGCGCGCGTTTGGCGTGTTTCCCGACTATGCACCGGTGCCGAAGGGATCAATGACGCTAGTTCCTCGGAGCATCTTCCATTAAAATACCGGTAGAACAAGGACAGCATTCCCACCCGACGTCTGTGCTCCAAAGATTGCAACCCATTTGTTAAGATAGGCGAATCTATCAAACGGACCGCCCGTTTCTGCACAGAGTCAAGGTTTTTTTCAGATATTTTGGGACTCCCGACCAGAGGTGGCTGCCAAATTCTACAATGGGGCGCACTTGCGATTTGTACAGGCTCAGCAGTTGTGTACTATTAAAGTATCTGCGGGCTCTGTACAATACGCCCAGCTTCTGAGAGGCTAACTTTACTCGGGTTTCGATGGAGCCCCCATACCTGAGCTGGTCACTTAAGGTTACACCGAGCATATCAATGGAGGGCTTGTTGGGAAGATTGCTTCCATTAAAGGAGACTAGATTGTCATTTCGATCCCTTTTAGACGTAATCAGACATGATTGGGTCTTTGAAACATTAAATTCGACGAGGTTATTCTTACCCCAAGAGGAGACCCTCTCAAGGTAACCGTCCATTCTCTGTTTCAAAGCCCTCCGAGCCGTTGGAGTTTGTGTGACTTTGACATTTCATGACTTTGTCCGGCGATTTGTCAAACGTGTTTTTATGTGAGCAGGTTCAGCTAGACCTGGTTTTGGGTAAGAATTATTTTTTCATCTTAACTGCCAACCCCATCGGATTTACAAGTTACCTCTCTAATTAAACACTATTTCATGTTCGAAAGTAGGTTCTCTTTATTCTTTCATTTAAAAAATATACATGTCTATATATATATCCAAGAGATTAAAATGTTAATTATATAGAATAAGAACAAAATTCATTTTTAATTTTATTTCCACTGTATTATCTATCACAAAGAGATAAAAGGAATTTAATCAAATGTTCTTTCTTATATCGTGTTGGATGGAACAGACATTACAAATCGTTTATTTATTTTTATATCCTTGACAGTTTAGTTTTACAGTTTACTTTAATAGACTTTTTGTTAATTTTGTCTTCATCTTAGCCTCCGCTACATAAGCAACGATTTTTTCTATTTTTGGCACTAAAGATCTTTCTTACCGTTTTTTGTTTATTTTATTATTCTATTTCTACGGATACCACACAACGATGCCAGATTTCACCGTTCAAGAATTTTTGCTTGGACCTAAAACAATATTTTTTTTTGTAATTTAAACGAGTTAATTGTGCATTTGTTATAAATATACATTTGTCAATGATTTAAATATACATTTTTTACGTTAAAGTACCGGCACATCATTTTAAAGAGCGCACGTTTGAATGTATTTGTGCACGCTGATTATAATTCAAATTGGTTCGAAATAATTTGTAACATCCCGCAATCCCCTCTTGTCCACACCGTAGTCATACGGTACAGAACACCACTACACAAGTAATAATCTCTCTGAAATGGTTCTACTGTACACTTATTTTACGAAAGGTCATTTTCGAATAGAAATGGTCGTTAAATTATTCTGATTCATTCGTAAATGATATAACAGCTAAGTTAGAGTCGCATACTCCCAAATTATACTAAATACTTAAGTCTCTCAACGTTTATCGTATCTCTTAAACAACTCTACGTTCGCTTTTGATCCTTCACAAAGTATAAATAGCTTTTGACTGTGGCAAATGCAATCGAGTTTCGCAGTAGGGTTATTTTCACGTACCAATGAAACTTCTTATGTCTTTTTAGAACGTTCACAGCGAGACCTCTTCGAGTCCGTAGAAATGCGGAAAAATAACAATGTGTTTGCGTTGTATCGATTCTAGCGGTATGAAATTCAAGACATCAATATGAATAGATTCATTGGATCTGAATGACTATTTTTGGAGATATCTACTAACGCAATTCACTACGATGAAATTATAGACTTTGATTTTCATTGTGTACACCTTTAAAGAGTATGTATATACCCTTTTCACGCAAAGTTTGAACGCAAGTTCTTGAAATAGGTTGTAATTTATATACGTAATTAGTTCGCCCCACTATTTCTGAGTCGTCTAATATCTCTCTTTAGGGAATTTAAGATGGCATTAATCGGCAGGGCACGAGATTCATATTAAGATATTACTAATTAAAAACACTCTCCGAACGATTTAAATTTATTTATTTATTATGTGTACATATATATATATAAAAGGCACTATTGGTAGGTGTGTCTGCTATAGACTAAAAAACTACTGGACCGATTTACGCAGGCATATGGATAGGGGTAGAGGTAGGTGTAGGGGTATGAATAGGGGTAGGGGTATAGGGGTAGGTGAGGGATAGGGGTAAAGGTATGGATAGGGGTAGGGGTAGAGGTGGGAATAGGGGTAATACACAAAAACCTCATAGTTTTACTCCGAAACATTCAAAATCGGGTTCTTCAGTTAGTTTTTATTATAAAACAAAGGTATTCCAATAATATTCATAAAAACAAAAAAGAGTAGCCGTGTAAAGCTGCATGACGTGCTAAGACGGCTTGTCTACGGGTTCTAGTATCTAATGAAAATAGGGAAACTGTTTTCCTCTTTTTATGAAGTTAACGTAAAAAAAAACAATACAAAATATATTATTAGTTTTATAGTAACAGTAAGTAGAGGTATACATAATATTTCTAGTGCCAGGACGAAATAACACAAGTGTAATTTATTACATTACACATTTGAAAATAGTGTTTGTAAATGTAATTTAAAATAATAAGTTTTATGCGTAGAGTTTTTAAACATTTAAGATAATGTGCGTTTAGGTGGTTATTTCGTAATTATTTGTCCCTTACGTGTACGCGATATATATGTTAAATATTATTTTTTATTTATTGATTTTGTTACGTTATCGTGGTGTTTCGCCTTGGACAAAGTAAAGAGAACGAAAAAATTGCGGAATATTCAATAAGAGAATATTACCGATTTTTTTTAATACTTAAATGTGTTTATTTAAGCAGAATTTGTTTTTTTATGAAAAACGATCAATATGTTGTTTTTTCATTATTTGAACTTCATATTCATTTTTTTTTAATATGAATACCCCACAAGAGTCCCAACCGCTCCCAACCGTCTGGAGCCAGTGAGACTATGGCATCCCCAATTGGGAATGTTTTGAGGCTGAAGGTAATGCGGAGGGGAAGAGGAAGGTGGGGAAATACCTTTCTATTCAGATCTGGTGATCAAATACGGTTAAAAGCCATTTCAAGCCACGTTTAAATTCTGAATAGTGGTTTTTCACCAGGGCGATACCGAGAGTATCTTCCACTCTGGAAACACATAAATGATGATTACGGGTAATTAAGCCTGCAAAGTTACTGATGTCTGATTCCAAATTCCAAGACGTTCCAATTTCACATGTAATTTTTAAATTTTAATAGAACATGACGGTAAAGCATTTATCGCTTTGCAGTTAATTGTTTGTGATTTGTAATCATATTCGTATTGTGCTTAAAAATCTATCATTACGAACTTTCTTATTTTCTTTATTTCTGATATAAAAATTATATGACGCGCACTAAACTTGAAAACTTTAAAATTTAAACCTATTATAAAAGATTTTTAATGTGTGTAATTTCAGTAGACGTAATTGCGCCCATGTGTAATTACGTCTGTTGTGGATAATTTTGACAGTTTAATATTAGTACGTTAAATTTACGCCTATTTAATACAAACTCCAACGGCTGGGAGGGCTTTGAAGCAGAGAATGGACGGTTACCTCGAAAGGGTCTCCTCTTGGGGTAAGAATAACCTCGTCGAGTTTAATGTTTCAAAGACCCAATCAAGTCTGATTACGTCTAAAAGAGATCGAAATGACAATCTAGTCTCCTTTAATGTAAGCAATCTTCCCAACAAGCCCTACATTGACATGCTTGGTGTAACCTTAAGTGACCAGCTCAGGTATGGAGGCTCCATCGAAGCCCGAGTAATGTTTGTACACAGCCCGCAGAAACTTTAATAGTTCACAATTGCTGACCCTGTACAAATCGCAAGTGCGCCTCACTGTAGAATTTGGCAGCCACCTCTGGTCGGGAGTTCCAAAATATCTGAAAAAAACCCTTGACTCTGTGCAGAAATAGGCGGTCCGTTTGATAGATTCGCCTATCTTAACAAATGGGTTGCAATCTTTGGAGCACAGACGTCAGGTGGGAATGCTGTCATTATTCTACCGGTATTTTAATGGAAGATGCTCCAAAGAACTAGCGTCATTGATCCCTTCGGCACCGGTGCATAGTCGGGAAACAGGCCAAACGCGCGCCCAACATTTGCACATGGTTGACATTCGTCACATGAGAATGGGTCGCTTCTACGATTCGTTCTTGTGTTCAACAGCTCGGCTGTGGAATTATCTGCCGGCCTGTAACATCTCCATCCTATAACATGGGTCTCTTCAAGACCCAAGTTCACTACTTCCTATCCTCTAAAAGATCCTCCACACAGCATCCTTAAAGATGATATAGTCCTTGAGGGAAGGCCCTGTGTGGAGTTACTGAAAAATGTCATCATATAATCAATAATTCTCTATTCTTCGTGAACTTATTGTACTGATCGAGTATTCTGGTAGCTGCTACCGAAATAAGATTGTTTTTATTATTAGACAAAGGGCAATTATGAGCAGCTTATCGCTGCTTAAGGAAACATCCCAGGTGCACGGACATCTCATTATAAAAGTTTTCCCATTGTTAGGGCGTCGCATAGTAAGCGGCAATTTCGAAGATTGCGAGAGAATTTTTTTAACATATTATTCAAATTAAACCGCACAAAGGCCCATCTGAAATGTCACGACGAAAAAAAAAACAATTTTTTTTAACTAAAATTATGTTCAAGCCCAACGCAAAATTTATCACTTCTATAATGCTTCAATAGTGGAAAATAAATAGCTTTTCAATAAAAACTTTAAGATTTGTTTAATTGTCAACCCGTAAAAGTTTCCACAATTAATTTAAAGTATTAACCTACTTAGTATTTTAGTTTTAGCCACGAGTCGTCCATTCCATTGTTCCGCGAAAGGATTTTTATCAATTTTTTTGGTAAAATTAGGAAGATTAGAATTAATTGACTTCCTGAACATGCCTATAATGAGAGTTGTGCCCAAAAAACACATACACTAATCGTAACCGAACAATTCGCACAATGGTAAATCGGTACACTTTTGAAAAGTGACATAAAGTAATGAACAAATTATGAAGAAAAAAAAACTTTCAATGGGGTTAGGTTATGTTAGGTTTTATGTTTTTTTTTATTCATATTTTTTATCACTTTTCAAAAGTTTGCCGATTTATCACTGTGGCGAAGTGTCATGGAACTATATTAACCTAACTAACAACAAAAACGATAACAGCATTTATTTTAGCACAAAAAACATGTTCTTTTAATTTATTTTTGGAAATTCTTAATCGTTCCCTGATTTTCTTTTAAATTCATATTGATTACGTATATTTTTAAATCGCGTCCGTTCGTGATCTTTTGCTAATTGACGGTCTGTTTTAATTGACATTGATTTCCTTTAAGGGAAGGATGTTTGCTCGCATTAAGCCATGACATGCTAAATTATTGCACTCCCATCCCAGAACTATTTTCAAATACAAAAAGTCGCAATATGTCGTGAGTTTACTACTGTAAATAATTTAGTAAAAATGGCGCTGATTTAACTGACAACACGTAGTTCTAACAGTTTTTTTAAATATTTTTTTTTTATGAATACCGCACAAGAGTCCCAACTGCTCCTAATCGTCTGTAGCCAGTAAGACTAAGGCATCCCCAATTGGAGAAGGTTGTGAGGCTGAAGGTATTAGGGAGGGGAAGGAGATGGGGGAGAGGAAGGTGGGGAAATACCTGACTATTCAGATCTGGTCACCAAACACAGCTAAAAGCCATTTCAAGCAACGTTTCAATTCTGAATGGTGGTCTTTCTCCAGAGCAATACTGAAAGTATCTTCCACTCTCTGGAACGTGCGCAAATATACTATATATTATTTTTAAATGAATTAATTGTGAAACAACACAAATTAATAAAATAAAATTTGAACCCGCGACCTTCGGATTCGTAGTCGAGAGCCTTACCCCTCGACCATGGAGGCCGTCAAATAAATGAGGTTAATATGGTAAACTACAAAAATATACGTTTCACAGTTATATCCAAGCAAATTGATTGATTTTTTGTGATAAGTAAATAAAACTAAAGCTTACGGTATGAATTGCAAAACATAATATGAACAAGTGGGTTTAGGCAAATAATGTTTTATAATTTTTTCAAAAGATTGGATTTCACTTTGTGGCGTCATTATTAATAAACGAATTAAAAATTATTTTGTAATCACCACTTTATTAATATATACACATCAACATGTTACGAAACCGAAGCTTTCTCCTCATCAGGACATATAGAATACTAAAAAATAATAATGCCAAGTAAAGACAAATGATAAACACAATAATATAAGAATAAAAAATTATAAACATAAACAAAAATTGATCAAAGTAGGTAAGTCTATACTTGAAATTATTTTTTATTATTCATATATTCCTGACGATGAAAGCATCGCTTTTGAAACATGTAGATATCAATATGTATTTATAAAGTGATGATTACAGAGTATACAGCGCATTTGAGGTGATTTTTCACAAAAACGGCGCTATACAAATCATCCAATTATTATTATTGTTATTATTATATTAAATATTCTAACAAATAAAATCATTGATATTTTTTTTTATAATTCTTTATATATAAAAATGAAGTCTGTTTGTCCTGGATTTTCTCAGAAAATTACTATACCGGTTTGGCTGAAAATATCACAGGGTGTTTATTAGAGATGGAAAGTTTAGTTTTTAGAAAGAGTAGTTTGGACGTAATCCAATATGTAAAAATGTTGCTACAACGTTTTAAAATTAGTATGAAAACATTGAACCTGTCATGTTTTATTTAGGTTTGCCCATAGATATACAACTTTGCTTAGCCACAGATTACATATTCAAAAGAGGAAGCTTTGTTTGGGTAGAATATTTTCAAAGTGGAAAACACAAGTCGGTATCTACTTAAGAGCTTTATTATTTAATATGTTTTTTTAAAAAATGGAATGAAATATATTTTTTCAAATGAATTTTTATTTGTGAGATAGTAATAGCCGTCACGAGGTATTCATTTCGCTGTAAAATCAATTATGACTCAAGAATTCACAACTTCATATCTTTATTCCAAAAAACACATCAGCTTGTTACTAAATAAATTCAAGTATTTAGCGCAATATAGTCCGGAAGCGCTTCAACGCGAGCCTCTAGAGGTGCTGGTGTAGCATGTTGTCAGTATTTTTATGAAGCTGTGCGTATTAGTAGTTTACAGTATTTGATTTTGTTCACCCTTCCAGGGATTATGTATTCGTCATTACATTTCCTACCTACGAATGAACAATATCAAACTACACAGACGTAGCTTTGAAAGTTCATACTATCTATGAATAGCCAAGGTTTATCTATCCAAATGGATTTAAAGGGGAGAGGGACGTCGGAGAGTTATTATTTATTAATTCAAAATAATGATAATATTATTGTGCAATACGATAAACATAGTGTTTTTAAAGAGAAAAATATTTATTACGTTATTTTTTTTAATTTGCATGGGCCTATAATCAGAAATATTACACATTTCTGACAGTTCTACGCATGTTTTACAAAAACATTTAAAAAGTTGAATACCCTTAAAAAATGCTGTGAAGGTTTTTCTGTAACATGTTGATACGATAAATTTTAATAAATAAAGAACAGTGTGTGGTTTAATTTTTTTATGAACACTAAGTAACTTTAATGTTTTTTTTTTGTAATGCGGATTACAAATCTTTGGATTGGTTTATTTACAAAAACGCAATGACAAAGGATTAAAAATACTTTTCTCCACTTTAAAAATCATATTCGCATTTTAAATATTTTGTAAAAAATACAATGAGACGGTCAGAAAAAGTAACATTTCTGATTAGATTTTGATAAATACTAAGCCTATGTAAATTTACAAAATATTTAATAAATATTTTTCTATTAATTGATAAACTAAAGTTTTTAATACAAGATTTTTGTGCATAGCGCAAAGAGAAACAATTATTTTTATAAACAATAATTATTAGCCTGAAACACTCACCCAAATTGAAAAAACCTTCCGAGAAAAGATAAATGTCGCCGACAGGACTCGAACCTGCACCCTCTACAGGTGAAATATAATAAAAAACAGTAATTATTGAATGCAACACTAGTATATATTGATTAACTTGGCGGGTTTGCGATAAGCCGACGTAGCTCAACGGTAGAGCATCTGACCGGCAGTCAGAAGGGTGCAGGTTCGAGTCCTGTCGGCGACATTTATCTTTTCTTGGAAGGTTTTTTTCAATTTGTAAGAGTGTTTCAGGCTAATAATTATTGTTTATAAAAATAAATATTTTTCTAATTAAAAACATTACGTTTATCGTATGGCGTAATAAGACTATCATTATTTTGAATTAATAAATAATAACTCTCCGACGTCCTCTCGCCCTAACTAGAAGGTACCGCGTAATACATTAACCACCTTGGAAACCGCAGTTTTGGGACTCGGAGCATGGTTTTATTCATATTACAGATCAGTGGTCACTTCGTTCGTTTGATTACCGAATACCGAAGTTCCTTGATTATGCACCGGAATGGTATTGTTATGATAAACTATAATAAATCTCTGCATCTGAAACGCACCCCAATCTGCCAGACCAAAAGTTATTTTCGGGATTGATTTTAAGAAATAAAAATTGCCAAAAAGTATTGTTGAATAAATAGATACTCTAGACCACCAAACAATATGCTCTCCTTATTGTCGATTTTTGCACAATAATGTCTTAAAATTAAAATTAAATATGCCACAGGTATAGAATAACTTTTTTAAAAAAATTTTATTTAATGTAAATCAAATTTAATAATATTGTTATTTAGTTCTCCAAGTATGTTTAGTTTTTATTATTGTCACAGCTCTTTTGGCGTTAGAAGCCATTTTTAAACTGTGGTTAATCCACACTGTGACGACTTATTTATGTGATTTTATTTACTCCCACCCAATTCTAATTTGGTCGGGTTTGTAAAAATAATGATTCGATTTAGTTAGAAAATAATTAAAATTCTCTATTACGTGAGGTTTTTACATTTATAATGTGTTTTTCCATATTTAAATGACAGTGCTTTCTTAATTGATTTATTTAAATCTGTTAT